>BQNB010009606.1:11360-41360 GCA_026074375.1 Tanacetum coccineum
AATCTCAGCTAAATTTTAGGAAACCACTGAAAAGATCGTGCAAATTCGTCAACGCTTGCAAGCTACAAGAGATGGACAAAGAAGTTATGCCAATGTAAGGCGAAATCCTTTAGAATTTCAAGTTGACAATCATGTTATGTTTAAAGTATCACCTTGCAAAGGTATCTTTCGATTCACGAGGAAAGCTTAATCCTCAATACATTGGACCATTCAAAATCATTGACTGAATTAACCTAGTGGCATACAAACTAGAGCATCCTAAAAAGCTTAGTAGTATCCATAATACTTTCCACATTTCTAATATCAAGAAATACGTATCCGATGAATCTCTCATTATTCCAATGAAAGAACTTCAACTTGACGACAAACTCAACTTTATAGAAGAACCAGTAGAAGTTATAGACTGTGAAATCAAGCAATTAAAGCGAAGTTATATTCCTATAATAAAAGTACGATGGAGCTCTAAAAGAGGACCAGAGTTTACATGGGAACATGAAGACGAAATTCGTGCCAAATATCCTCATCTATTTTTAATCATCACTTCAAGTTCAGTCAAATCTCGGGACGAGATTTCAGTAAAGGGTAGAGACTATAACAACCCACAATTTTCATAAATGTAAATATCTATCTATTAAGTTAGATGATGTACAATCTATCAGTTATATATGAACTCACCTTTTTTAGGGAAATTTTTCGCTTTATTACATTACATTACTTACTTTTCCAATATTTTGATATGCAATATAACCTGCATAACTAAAGTTAACGGGCTCAGGCAACCTATCTATGGCAATCCTATCTGCATATATGTCAAGCAAACATCATAACATGTCATGTCAATATCATAATATCATTATTACAAGGTACATTATTCCTATAAGGTACCATTTGCAACATCATATCAAAACGAGCTTTAAACCATTATCGGATGCCCTAAACCCTAATCTCATGGAAGGGTTAACCCCTAAAGTGAATGCACAAGCTACTAAAGCATATGTACAAGCAATATAACATCTCATTTGAAATATAAAATCCCTTCAACTCAAAGTACAAGTCCTTAAAAGCTCAATGCATAAGTCATTAAGCTCAATCCATAAAATAGCCGTTTTACCTCCATTTTCATTCTCATCTCTTCACAATCACTTGTGAGCAAGCTAATATACTCAATTTACAAGATGTAAACCCTAAATATTCTATTCATAAGCTTTCATACATCTTTTTACACTCAAAACCCTGATTCAAAACCCTAAACCCTAAAACCAAGCTAGTTTCTAAACCATGACCTGTTTCTTAGCTTTTATCCATTGTAAACCCAAACCAACCTTCAAATAAGTTGTAAAAGCTTATTTTACAATCATATCAATCCTATTCAATTATTATCTCATCATTACTTCATCATTTTACCTCACTTGTACATAAAACATATCCTAGAAACCCTAAATGTACCTAATTGGTTCATTTAACCCGTTTACTTGTTTTAAACCATTCTAATCCCAAATAACCAACCAAGGGCCATTATAAACTCATAAAATAAGTTTATAAATCATTATCTATCATTAACTTGGCAATGTGCAAGAAATCAAAGCCTAGAAAACTTTAACGAATCCATAAAACCCTAATTATGCCCTAATTATGACTTTGACCTGTTTTCTCAATTTCAACCCATTTTAACTTAAACCAATGATCAAAATTCATTTATAATACTTTATATAAGACCTAGGATTTGTATTCCATCATTCCTAATCAAGAGTATACAAAATATAAGCCAAGAAAGTCAAGAAAACCCTAAACGAGCCCTATTTGAACCCGTGACCTCGTTTCTTCAATTCTAATCCGTTTTAACCCAAACGAATTGCTAATCTTTTCTAATTACTTTAAACGCAGACCTTAAACAGCCTATTTCATCTATCCTTAATCCTTATAATACACAATGGTACCGTGGAAAAGACTCTTTGAAAACCATGTCGAGCCCAAAACTAACCCGCACCCTTTCTAACTTCATTTTGACCCACTTAAACTCTCACCATGTGCAAATGCCACACCAAGATACCTTCGTAGAATCTTTATACAGCTTACCGTGCACAGCTTTTGGGCCACATACATAGAAGGTCAAGAATAAAGGCCCGCATGTGCTGTTTTTCTTCTCTTCAGCCGCGGCAGCAAGGAAGGAAGCCACATCCTTCAACCTAGTTTCAAGAAACCTCCACCATTGTGCATTTCAAATTCAATCATTAGACACCTTAAACCTAGCATGTACATTTCAAGACCTGAGATAGAACTTTGCATTACTCCTCTTGAACTTGCACAAGTATAAATTAGAAGCCATCCTTGTTCATGTATTCTTTCATCCCCTCACTTCCTCCTTCTATAACCCTTCATAGTAGCAACTCCTTGCTCCAATATGATTTCTAATCAGATCTTAAAAGTCTTCAAGGTACAGAAATGAAGCAAAAGAAACCAAGAAACGAAAGCCCAACAACAAGGAGAGGCAGTCATTCTGCGTAACGAAGCCAAAGTTCCCCTAGTTCTGTTCTGACCCTTTCAAAGTCTATAAAGCTTCAAACCAGTTCTCTAAGCTTATATTCTGCTCATGTAACGTTCTAAATGTTCCATAATCGTGTTAGAATCATAATATAAAGGCTCGTAAACCTCAAAAACCTAAGTGTTTAGGCCTTTTTGATCCAATACCGTACACCCCGAAACCACTAATTTCATGTTTTTACCTTAAACTATGGTTTTTAAACTGTAAACTTTTTGTTGACATAAAAACTCATCCTAAGAAGCAATTATAATGGTAAATAGATACTTTGATAAGTTTATAAGAGAATTTGACCTTAAAAACCCCGCGTTTTCATATTTGAAAAACCCGAATTTGATTGACCCGTTTTACCTTTATCTTAACGAATCGTTAAATTAAACTTGTGTTGTTTAAATCCTTCATATTTTAGTTTATTATAACTTATATATGACTAGTGAAATGTATATATTAAGCTGCAATGGCAATTTGGACATGTTTTTGTAATTATAAATCCATCGCAAGGGTATTTATCGTAAATTTCAGAAACTTATAACATAATAACTAAAAGATGTCATTTTATCCAAAGTTATAACCTATAATGGGGTCTATTATTCACTTGTTTATAGTACAAGGTTTACTTGGTATAAATCAATAAAAGTGAAGACCAAATTCATAACAATGCAAACCTTAGGGTCTAACTTGCAATTTTCCTAACTCCTAGGGTTCTAAAATGTAACATTTTGAAAAAGTATAAACTCAGTCCATTCCAAAACACGAATTAACCAGGCATACTTTAATTTAACGCTCCTCGGTGCTTAACATCTCTAGATATTGAATAAAATGCTTTAAAAACGCTTTGTTCTAATCCCTATATCATTCATCATCGATGTGCTTTCAAAAAATCATATCCCACCAGATCTATAGCATCCACAACTAGGGAGCTTCATATTAAGAAGTTTCACTTGGTGTGGGGTATTAACGTTTCTGCCATGAGTGTGTTGGGTTTACGATTTAAAGTGCCCTAGCTCCAGACAAACGTTTACTGAATAACTTCTAAACTATGATGGCCCGAACGGTGTTATGATAATTTTTATATCAAAACCAACATCGATATCCAAAAACTTATATATACAATCAAACTAAGACTTGCCATATATTAACCCAGGTTGTCTGTGATTGCCGTGTTGAATGCAAGTATACTTCATTCCATAATACATTAGCTATCTATTTTTCCTATAACTATTCAGGTGAGTTCATCAGGCCTCGTCGCATTTCAAATCTTTTTTTATAAACCACCGAGGGGGATACACATGGCTATAAAACATAGAATGTAATTATTTCTATATGCTATTTCAATTACTATTAGCCTCAGTAACTACTTTTGCCTTTAAGTCCCCATAATCATGAACCGTTAATTACTCTCCGTAGAAACGCGCAATGTTTGTGAATATAAATATTTGGGTTGGACTCCCGTAGGTGCATCTAGTAACGATAACCATTGCACATGTCATTAGAAATCACGCATAGTTTTTGGCAAAGGTGCCCGCTAGGGGCAATATTATCATTATAACCTAAGGCATCGATTCATAGATCAATGGCAATATAGAATTATGTTTTTCAATACTGGTGTATATCAATGTATCCCAAATATCGCATTTTGCATTCAAATTATATTTACTTAAACCTATAGATTCACATCCAACATTTGTTTGACTTTTAGCATTGTTTAGCTCAGGCAACTAATGTGGCGACGGAGTGCGAGGAACATGAAGATGGAAAAACCATTATCATTCAAACTTTATTGGTATAGATTTTGGAACACTCGTTTGTAAAAACTCTGAAGAAATAATGAAATGATAACTTATTTTCATAAAACGAACTTTTTCGATTCATTTTTCTATGATTATGACTGTTGTACCCATGAAGTAATACCCCAGATTAGCTTCCGCTGCTATATGTAAAAATGGGTGGTGTTACAGATTTGGTATCAAAGCCAACGTTATAGAGAAACAAGTTAAACCTTAACTATAACTACTTTTTCTTTTTCCATCCAAGAAAGTCCCACCGTGCCGCTATACTCTCCCGAATGTAGTAAAGGTTACATAATATTATATGACTAGATAATAACTTATGTTATTTACTGCTGGGTTGTTAACATAAAATTGAACGATGTCTTCCCCCCCCCCCCCCCCCGAAAACCAAAAAATCCTACTGCTAATTGGAGGATGCTTTTTCCTTTCCAATTTCCCCAAACATATGTTCCCCCGGCTTCACCGGATTATATCCCGACCTCTCCAGGGAAAACTTACTCCAGTGCTTCCAATTCATTTGGAATTGTCCCGCTAACTTCACCGACCCTTTCGTTATTTCCCGATGTCGATCCTTACAATGGAAAGCCTTTAACAAGCCTTTCTATACTGAAAAGTTCACCAATCCCGTCTCATTATCATAACCCCCAAAAAACTCAAGAGTTCTTCTCCCTGAAGACTTCTTTTAAACCCAATGCAAGTTTTATCTCCATCTACCCCATCCCAACCTCAAGCTCTTGAGATTGGTGAAACTTCCTGGAAATCAGCTATCAAACGTCATGAAGAGCAAATTCAGGGTATCCAATGTTATTTAGAAGGAATCCCTTCTGAACGTTTTGAACAAATTGAAAACGGCATCGAAGGTCTCGATAAAGGAACAATAATCATCTAACGTGATTTTGACGCCTTAGCAGCAGAACTCCAGCAAGCTCATACTCAGATCACTAAACTCCGGAGAAAGCAAATAGGATCCAACCATAAGATCTCCTTAGCTCGCTACAGAATCGCGGAATTGGCAGAAGTCATCAATGATATGGAAACTCGTCACCAAGAAGATATAGAAAAACTCATGAACTCTATCATCGAACTCCAGAACCGCATTCAGTGATCATCTAGTTTCTAGTTTCTAGTTTAAATTCCAGTCTTTAGCTTTAACCTAGCCACGGGATGTGTGGTATAAATAAAAACACTTGTCAAATCTTGACTATGTACAGTAAAAAGGCAAGTTGTTCTAATATAAAGGCAATCCCGTTTCATACCTTGTTGTTTTTCCTGCTTTATTGCATCTCATCATTCATCCATCTTCATTTATCCATCATTCCTTCATCCATCATTCATCTATCATACGCATCATTATATTTATCATTATCCCATAACCTATATCCAAAGCTTCAATATCTTTATTGTTAAATATGCTTAAAATTTAAAACTGAGTATTTCTCTTTAAAAATTTTAAGCATTACTCCTATCATTCTTATTACATGTTATCTTTTGTTGATAGAATGCCTCCAAAAAGAGCTCAAGCTGTACAATCTATCAGTTATATATGAACTCACCTTTTTTAGGGAAATTTTTCGCTTTATTACATTACATTACTTTGCCAATATCTCAATATGCAATGTAACCTGCATAACTTAAGTTAACGGACTCGGACAACCTACATATGGCAATCCTATCTTCATATATGTCAAGCAAACATCATAACATATCAAGTCAATATCATAATATCATTATTACAAGGTACATTATTCCTAAAAAGTACCGTTTGCAACATCATATCAAAACGGGCTTTAAACCATTATCGGATGCCCTAAACCCTAATCTCATGGAAGGGTTAACCCCTAAAGTGAATGCACAAGCTACTAAAGCATATGTACAAGTAATATAACATCTCATCTGAAATATATAATCTCTTTAAATCAAAGTACAAGTCCTTAAAAGCTTAATGCATGAGTCATTAAGCTCAATCCCTAAAATAGCCGTTTTACCTCCGTTTTCATCCTCATTTCTTCACTATCACTTATGTTCAAGCTAATACACTCATTTTAACAAATTTAAACCTACATATTCTATTCAAAGCTTTTTCATACTTCTTTTTTACACTCAAACCCAATTCAAAACCAAAACTCTAAAACAAGCTAGTTTCTAAACCATGACCTGTTTCTTGGCTTTTATCCATTGTAAACCCAAACCAACACTCAAATAAGTTGTAAAAACTTATTTTAAAATCATAATCAATCCAATTACAATCATTATTTCATCATTACTCATCATTTTACTTCACTTTGTACGTAAAACTATCCCTAGAACCCTAAATGTACCTAATTGGTTCATTTAACCCGTTTACTCGTTTTAAACCATTCTAATCCTAAATAACCAACCAAGGGCCATTATAAACTCATAAAATGAGTTTACAAATCATTATCTATCATTAACTTGGCAATGTGCAAGAAATCAAAGCCTAGAAAACCTTAACGAATCCAGAAAACCCTAATTATGCCCTAATTACCATTTTGACCCGTTTATTCATTTTCTACCCATTTTAACTCAAACCACCTATCAATTATTATTATTTATCCTTAATATACCACCTAGGATCAATAATCTATCAATCTTGACCCAATGTACAAGAAATATAAACCTAGAAAGTCAAGAAAACCCTAAACGAGCCCAATTTGAACCCGTGACCTCGTTTCTTCAATTCTAATCCGTTTTAACCCAAACCAATTTCTAATCTTTGATAATTACTTTAATACCAGACCTTAACAGCCTATTTCATCTATCCTTAATCATTATAAACACAATGTACCTTGGAAAGACTCTTGAAAACCATGTCGAGCCCAAAACCCTTTCATACTCAATTTTGACCCATTTCAAACCATTCCAAGTTCAAATAACCAATGTAAACCTCTTCTAGAATCATATTAGCAGCTTAATAAGCAACTTTGACATATCCAAAGTCAAGAATGAAGGCACCATGTGCTCCTTTTTGCTTCTTTTAGCCACGGCAGCAGGAAAGGTTTCCAACACTATCCACCTCATTCAAGCTACTCCTAGACCTTCTAATCTTGTATTTCTAGCCTTAACACATCTCATACTAGCTTGTACATGTGTCTAGATCAGAAATGAGGCCTTGCTTACTCCTCTTGAACTTGCACAAGTATAAATAGAAGCCATCCTTGTTCATTTTTCTTCATCCCCCACTTCCTCCTCTATAACCCTTCATAGTAGAAACTCCTTGCTCAATATGAATTCTAATAGATCTTAAGAAGTCTCAAGTACATAAAGGAAGCAAAAGAAACCAAGAAACGAAGCCTGGGAGTCGTTACTCTAGCCGTACGAAGCCGAAAGTCCCAATTCTGACCTGTTTCCAAGCTATAAGCTTAAACCAGGTTCTATAAGCTTATATTCTGCTCATGTAACGTCTATGAGATGTGTTAAGGCTAGAAAATGAGGAGTGGAAGGTCTAGGAGTAGCTTGAATGAGGTGGATAGTGTTGGAAACCTTTCTTGCTGCCGTGGCTAAAGAGAAGCAAAAAGGAGCACATGGTGCCTTCATTCTTGACTTTGGATAAGTCAAAGTTGCTTAGTAAGCTGCTACTATGATTCTAGAAGAGGTTCACATTGGTTATTTGAACTTGGAATGGTTTGAAATGGGTCAAAATTGAGTATGAAAGGGTTCGGGTCAATTTTTGGGTTCGACATGTTGTTCAAAGGTTTTAACAAGGTACATTGTGTTATGAATGATTAAGGATTGATGAAATAGGTTGTTAAGGTCTGGTATTAAAGTAATTAGCAAAGATTAGCAATTCGTTTGGGTTAAAACGGATTAGAATTGAAGAAATGGGAGTACGGGTTCAACTAGGGCTCGTTTAGGGTTTTCTTGACTTTCTTGGCTTATATTTTGCATAATCTTGATTAGGAATGATGGAATACAAATCCTAGGGCTTATATAAAGTATTATCAATGAATTTTGGTCATTGTTTTAAGTTAAAACGGGTTGAAATTGAGAAAACGTCAAAGTTACAATTAGGGCATAATTAGGGTTTTCTAGATTTGTTAAGGTTTTCTAGGCTTTGATTTCTTGTACATTTCCTAGTTAATGATAGATAAAAATTTGTAAACTCATTTTATGAGTTGATAATGGCCCTTGGTTAGTTATTTGGGATTAGAATGGTTTAAAACGAGTAAACGGGTTAAATGAACCAATTAGGTACATTTAGGGTTTTTAGGATATGTTTTACGTACAAGTGAAGTAAAATAATGAAGTAATGATGAAATAATGATTGAATAGGATTAATAAGATTGTAAAATAAGTTTTTAAAACTTATTTAAGTGTTGGTTTTGGTTTACAATGGATAAAGGCCAAGAAACAAGTCATGGTTTAGGAACTAGCTTAGTTTTAGGGTTTAGGGTTTTGAATTAGGGTTTTGAGTGTAAAAAGATGTATGAAAGCTTATGAATAGAATATTTAGGGTTTAAATCTTGTAAAATGAGTATAGTAGCTTGCTCACAAGTGATAGTGAAGAGATGAGAATGAAAATGGAGGTAAAACGGCTATTTTATGGATTGAGCTTAATGACTTATACATTGAGCTTTTAAGGACTTGTACTTTGATTTAAAGAGATTATATATTTCAAATGAGATGTTATATTACTTGTACATATGCTTTAGTAGCTTGTGCATTCACTTTAGGTGTTAACCTTTTCATGAGGTTAGGGTTTAGGGCATCCGATAATGGTTTAAAGCCCGTTTTGATATGATGTTGCAAATGGTACCTTTTAGGAATAATGTACCTTGTAATAATGATATTATGATATTGACTTGACATGTTATGATGTTTGCTTGACATATATGAAGATAGGATTGCCATATGTAGGTTGTCCGAGTCCGTTAACTTGAGTTATGCAGGTTATATTGCATATTGAGATATTGGCAAAGTAATGTAATGTAATAAAGCGAAAAATTTCCCTGAAAAAGGTGAGTTCATATATAACTGATAGATTGTACATCATCTAACTTAATAGATGGATATTTACATTTATGAAAATTGTGGGTTGTTATAGTCTCCACCCCTTACAGAAATCTCGTCCCGAGATTTAATTGAACTTGAAGTGATGATTGAAAATAGATGAGGATATTTGGCACGAATTTCGTCTTCACGTTCCCATGTAAATTCTGGTCCTCTTTTAGAGTTCCATCGTACTTTGATTATAGGAATACGACTTCGCTTGAGTTGCTTGATCTCACGGTCCATAACTTCTACTGGTTCTTCTACAAAGTTGAGCTTGTCGTCGAGTTGAAGTTCTTTCATTGGAATAACGAGAGATTCGTCGGATAAGAACACTAAAAGGAAGTGCACATTTCATAACATTCGCGCTCACCCTCCAAGTGATTTACAGTTCATGCAACCTAAGCTAATCCGTAATCATAAAAGTATAGTATGTGTTTACGTTCAAAAATTTAACCAAGTATTGTATCTCCTCGCGAGATATATAAATGAGTATGTAAACCAAACAGGTAATCAACCATGTAAATGAGTTTGTAAGCATTCATGTAAACACGTATGAAATCGACCATGTAATTTAGTTTGCAAACAGATTTGCACAAGCATGTTCTCACCCCAAAATATATGTAAAACAAGTAAAACGTGGGGCTATAAACTCACCTTGATCAAAGACCACGATCAAATAATCCAAATAAATCTGCAACGATCTCGACCACGACCTATAATTATGTCGCTCGATTATAATACACGTATTAAATACGATTAACGATGCGTACATCGTGACGACGAAACCATACATATTTTTATATGCATACCTACATACATACATGTGATGAGAAATCCACTTGCGCGTCTTTAAACCCTAACCCTTAGTATATTATATATATATATACTATTTTCCGTCCAATCATAACTTATCTCAAATATTTACAGAAAGTTACTATTTTTAGACTCTTCGTTTTTAGGACCGAACAATGTTCTTAAAATAATTAATTGAAATAATATATTAACCGACCTTATTTTATCACTCAAAATCGTACTCATAATGTATTAATATTAATTAAAATATCCGTTGACTTTTACGTTGACCTTTAGTTTTGACCCGCTATGTCTTAATTTTAAAACTGACAATCCTCGCGGCAAAGTAAAACGGTAGCTTTGTGACGAAATCCATTGTTATTCTTTCCCATTTCCACATAGGAATTTCTGGTTGTACCAATAAGCCGGATGGCTTTTGACATTCTGCTTTAACTCTAGAACATGTCAAACACTTGCTAACATATTCTGCGATGATTGCCTTCATGTTAGGCCACCATGCAGAGTTCTTTATATCATGGTAAATTTGGGGGGGGGGGGGGGTCTATCTATCAAACACGGGTGAATACGAATATTTATGGATTTATGAGTCCTATCTGTGCATGTATTAAGCTATTCTCAAATTGCAAACAAGTGGAACCAGCTTATAGGTTTTATACTCTACAACGAGTTTCCATCAACGAATTTCAAATGATTTGTCATAATCCTCGTAGGTATTCTCATTTTTGACATTTTCTCTTTGAGGGCTTCATTCTTTGGGCTTCGAGATTTGAAGATGTAATTACATCTGGATGAACGTTAAGATTAATGCTCGAAAATATCACACACCGCTCAGGGGTTTTAGATTCGTTTCTTTTCGACTTAAAGGCAAATACTGCCACAACACTCTGATCCTTCCGAGATGATTCAGCAAATTTCACACATCATAATCTCGAGTAGTCTAACCACATCGCAGTTGCCTCATAATTCAATTCTTTCTGTGACGAAGAATATGTTTGAGAGGCTTTTGTGATCATGAAAACTTACACTTTGTAACGTATAGATAGTAGTCCCTCCAGATTTTAAGAGCGAATATTACTGCTCCTAATTTGAGATCATAGTGGTAATAGTTTTTCGTTCGTGAGGTTTGAGTTGTCGAGATGCATAAGCAATGACTTTTTCCCCTCGTTGCCATTATACAACTCTAATCCTTGATAAGAGATGCGTCACAGTAAACGACAAAATTATCGTTTCCTTCTGGTAATGCTAAGATTGGTGCTTCACAGAGTTTTTGTTTAAGAAGTTGAAAAGCTGATTCTTGTTCTTCGCCCCAGATATAACTCTTGTTCTTCTGGGTTAATTTAGTCAAAGGCTTTGCAATCTTTGAAAAACCTTCGATAATAGCCGGCGAGTCCTAAGAATTGACGTACTTCTGTGGGAGTAGTGGGAGATGTCCAATTCTTAACTGCTTCGATTTTGGCAGGGTCAACATGAAGTCCTCTAATTATCGAATGAGATTGACCAAAGAAATTGCAGCGATAGGTATCCAGAATCACAATAGAGAATTTGGCATTACAATTTTCTCTTTTTGAAGTAATTCCAATATTTATCTGAGATGATATCATGTTCTTCTTTGTTGCGAGAATAGATAAGAATATCATCGATGAATACAATTACAAACTTATCCAGATAAGGTTTACAAACACGATTCATGAGATCCATGAATACAGCAGGTGCATTTGTTAAACCAAATGGCATGACTTGAAATTCATAGTGTCCTTAATCTCTTCTGAAAGCAGTCTTAGGAATATCTCTTTCCCTTACCTCTTATTGACTGATAACCTGATCTAAGTCGAATTTTTTGAATAAAGCTTGAGCCTTGAAGTTGACGAAATAAGTCATCGATCCTGGGCAATGGGTAAACGATTCTTTATATATAAGATTATTCAACCTCTCGGTTAATGCGATACACATTCTAGAAAGATCGTCTTTCTTTTTTAACAAATAAGAACAGGAGCTCCCAAGGCGATTACTTGGTCGACATGAAACCTCAGTCGTGAGTTCTTGAAGTTGGTTAGATAACTCCTGCATTTCTAAAGGAGCTAAACTTTAAGGTGTTGAGCTATTAGGTGCTGCTCCGGGATTAAGTCGATTTGGAATCTAACTTGGGGAACAGGAGGATACCAGGTTAGATCATTCATGAAAGACATCAGAAAATCTTGACTACGAAATGTCCTTCGAGTCTCCTTCTCGTCTTCTTCTTCTCCATAACTTGGATCATAGAAAACTGTGACAACCTCAGATATAAGGACTTCTTGTTCGGTCATTACACCGGACATAATGGAAGATTTAGTATCTCGAGTTTTTACTTCGATTCAACTATGAATCTGATTAGAGTTTCTCACCTCGTCGAGTTAGGTCATTGAACAACTTTCTCCGCGTCACCGAATAATTTTGGCACGACATTTTTGGATACAACAGTCCTTAGACCAATGCCTACCTGGTCGAACAACCTACCAACGTTTAATGGCATAAGATCGAACTTTCAACAAGGTAGTACTAGCCAACAGTTACTGAGTGCCAAACGCTTTAATACAGTGTGTGCTTACTAAGTTTCTGTTGGCCATTTTGATATTATAAAAGGTATCTACTGTAATAGACGGAATATTTAGCATAGAGGCAAGCGATAAGGATATAAAACTTCTATCAGCTCAATAATACCCTGACTAAATGCTAATTTAGGAGAAACATACCCGTAATGACGTTTGGGTCTTGTTGGGCCATGATCATATCCGTCAGCATGTAGGCTCTTCCCTTAGGCATTAATGTTGGTCCCTTATTGGCATCTGATTTGTGTAGTGCCCTTTCTCACCACAGGAATGGCAAGCACCACTATCACTGGGGAGTTTGATTAAATTCTGTGGCTGGCTTCTTGCTTCGGCAGTTCTTGCTTAGATGGCCCATTCTGTTGCAATTATTACACCTACCAGTACAGGGTCCGGTGTGATGGTAATTGCACCTTTTACACAGAGGGAGATCTCCGGCATACCTACCATTTTCTGATGAAGTAACAGCATAGGCTCTACCAGCTTCTTGCCTTCGGTTCTGTTGTCGACGATTATTGTAACGATTATTGGTGTTGCGGTAGTTGTTGTTGCTGCGGGAGCTGTTGTTGAAAGTTCTTCTGTCGTCAAACTTTCTTTTGTTGTCACTCGATACTTGCATTGGAACATGCTTAGTTACTTGATCCATTAGCCTTTGGGCTATGTTAATGGCCTCCTCTAAAGTTTGAGGTTTAGAGGCAGTAACATTTCCTTCAATGCTTCGAGGTAGACCTCCGATAAAAGCTTCCAAGAGTTTATCGTTGTTTGGCACCATGTTTGGACATAGAACCGTTAATTCTTGGAATCTTCTAACATAAGGTTTAAGATCATTTCCCTTTACAATCAGATTGTAAAGTTCTTCTTCCATCTTTCTGATCTCAGTCCGGGGACAATACTTGTTCGTCAGAAGCCTTTTTAACTCAGTCCAGGTGATTTGATTGGCTTGCTCTATTCCCATAGGCTGGGCATATGCATTCCACCAGGACAAGGCATCATCAGTTAAAGTACCAGTAGCAAAAGTTACTTTGTTTTCTTCGGCACATCTGCTACGAGAAAACACTGATTCGGTTCGTTCAAACCAGCGAATAAGACCTACTGCTCCTTCCGTACCATTAAGGTAGAAAGGTTGACAGCTGATAAATTCTTTGTAGTTTCCCCCGATTCACTGCAGGATTCAGTAAACCGTGTTCCTGTTGGGATTTACTAGCACTTGCCATTGTCGCAGCTTTGAGCTTCTATAGCCGAGTGACACTATCAATCCTACTAACTTTCTAATGGCAATCTTGAGTCAAGCTGTGCTACATCCGTTGTTTGATGCTCTTTTTGGAGGCATTCTAACCAACAAAAGATAACACGTAATAAGAATGATAGGAGTAATGCTCAAAAATTTTAAAGAGAAATCTAAGTTTTTAATTTTTAAGCATATTTAACATAAAGAAAGTTGAAGCTTTGGAGTATAGTTATGGGATAAATGATAAAGTATATAATGATGCGTATGATGAGATGAATGATGATGAAGGAATGATGGAATAACTGAAGATGGATAAATGATGAGATGCAATAAAGCAGGAAAACAACAAGGTAATGAAACCGAATTTTGCCTTTATATTAGAACAACTTGCCTTTTACCTGTACATAGTCAAGATTTGACATGTATTTTTATATTTATACCACAGGCATCCCTGGCTAGGTTAAGGCTAAAGACTGAATTAAACAGAATCTAGAAACTAGATGATCACTGAATGCGGTTCTGGAGTTTTGATGGTAGAGTTCATGAGTTTTTCTACTTATATCTTCTTGTGTGACAGAGTTTCCTATCATTGATGACATTCTGCAATTCCGCAATTCTGTAAGCGAGCTAAGGAATCTTCCGTTCTGAACGAAACACTCACTCTTCACGCGCCTCTTCTCTCTATAGTTTAGTGAACTGACATTCGAACCCCTACCGGAGTCTCTCTAGCATCTACAAAGACACTTTGAAGCATGCCTCTACAGCCATCACGATACTGGATCTGTAGAGAGCTAGTATGTCTATTCGCTACTACCAAACCTTCTATGCCAATTTTCAATATCCGTGATCCAAGAGATTACAACGCTTCAGAGCGTTGCTTTTATCTCTATCCACGCATACCCTTTGCAGCATCTCAACCACATTGCTTCTTTCGCAACGCGCTGTCAGACTTTGCATAGATCTATTTCAGGACAGTTTATCACTCATCTATCTCTTCTCTATCAGCTAAGCGGATCTATGTCAGAAATTCTGCGAAGGTCTCAAATACGGCACCACTTTATCCATCTTCGAACACTAGCGAAAGTCCACATCTATAGAGTAATATACCACAATTCTTCTGTTAGATTTTACACGGAGCGAGTGTATCATAGTGCGAGCGATTGACTGTCACATGCACCGAGACATCACCTACTCAGTCTATACAGAGAAGCATACGCGTAAAGCTTCTATCATATAGTCAGGGAAGCATCAGAGCTGGACACACACAACACTCAGCAACACAAACCACTGTGGCGTCAGGATGAAGCGTGATAGCTCGCATTATAAAACAATTACTCCAAACACAGATCTTACCGTCAAGCACCTGGACGAGGACTACAATTAGCTTCCAAGGGTTGTGAACTGCACGCTGATGACCTTACATCCATCCATCAAAAGGCCGGATACTACACTAGTCTTTAATAGAGGATACAATATTCTACACAACAGCGCGTGAGACAACTAGAATTACACACGAGAGATAACTAATGACACAGGACAGTGACATACGGAATTAGGTTAGTAAACAACGTGTCTCTGTTTTATCACAACTACTAACTCTGACACATGTACACTCATTTTAGCTCACCACAAGTTTATTACTGTATAGCCTATTACATTTTACACTGGAGACATGATTCTTTATTCTAACATGTGTTGTAGGCCAGGACTTGTGCGGGGAGGCACGGCAACGGAAAGAGTGGATCGATAACATCTCAGAGGCGTATTGTTGAGAACAACTATAAGAGAGAGTATGAGGAGAGCTACATCAGCTTAGGAGTTGTATAGTTCACTGATATATGCCAAGGCTACATCACACACATCTACTCTACGTCTTGACGAGCAGTGACACTATAAAATGAGTACACTAGAGACTATACACACATAAGTAGGACTAGATATTGTCTATATGGATTCATTGTCTGACATGACTGTTTATAGGGAGAGTGCGAGATGGATCAGTTTAGAGTCACTCATGTGGTTTATTGTACATGTCTGATGTCTCTCTAAACAATCTTGTGTTTTATGATCTCTAATTTTGTAGAGAGGCTGTGGTAGCAATTTCTAGATCTCTCAGCGGTACACATGTTCAGGAGGCGAGAGGACAGTTAACGACTGTTGCGTTGGTAGCAGTTAATTGATGCGAGCGGGGACGACTCTGTAACTGCTGAGAGATTCTTGTTTCAAGGATATCACATAGAGGCAGACGACCAGATCAACATGGGGCACGACGCGACGGACACAGTGTGGTCAACAGACAATAGACAAGTAGTTGTGAGATAGAGTTAGGTTCTAGACATGGTGAAGTAGTGTCTCTATATGGGTACACAATTTGGGACTCATTAATCACTGGAGTTAGTTTAGATAGTGACTTTCATCAATGTGGAGTTGGATTTTGTGACTTGTTGGGAGTCTATTGCATTTAGGGTGACACACGTTGTGGGGTGCAGCGTGTCTGATTATCTAATCTATTTGGCATCAACTAGAGATAGTGTAGATTCGTATAATTAGAGGGTGTCAGTATTCTATGAGACAAGTGGAGTCTCTGTGAGCTCTAGTAGTCTGAGGTGGAAAGGTGGGAGTCTTGGTTAGAGTTTAGAGGACTACAACAGGAGAGGGCGATGGCTAGTATAAGCATCTTATAATCAACTATTATCTGAGTTCTTAGTATTTTAGTGGTAGATGGTGACGAGGAGAGATAGGACGTGTAGTAAATACAGACACACTGTTTGATATGTGCACTCTCTCAGAGAGTTGTGCAACACACTTCCTTCACTATTCATTGGTGATCATAGTATCACAGTAATCTATCATAGGAACAAGGGTCAGAGTACAGGATCTGTACACTACGTTTATACGTGATCTATGAGGGATGAAGAGGTTATGCGTGTGGGTAGGATTTTGGATTTAGACTAGAGGGTAGACACGGTACTATTGTGATAGTTGTCTACGTGTTCATGTGGAAGTACGTGAGTATAGATAGTTTGGAGGCGTGTAGACATGGGGGTTGAGTCGCGACAATTCTCAGACACATAACAGTAGACCACGGAAGTAAAGTGAGGATGCACTAAAGATGAGTCGGTCTTATTGTACAGTCGAGGTCAGTCTGTGTAGAGACTAGAAAGTGATCACTCTGTGATCTGATTCATTTAGGGATACTCTGGAAGTGAATGATTGGGTTGTGGGGTTGGTTGGTGAGACGTTAGGTGATAGGGAGATATTCAGTGGATGTACGGAACGTCTGATGGCGGAGAGGATTACTGATTAAAGTTTGAGTGTGTATTGAGGTGTCACACTGTTGGCAGGAGGAGTTGATGGATTAGGTGATACTCACGTGAGGAATGGTGAGGAGAGCGAGACAACTCATGTAGACATGCTGGAGGGGTTGCGTGGAGAAGGGGCACAGATGTATATGATGAGAGTATAATATTGATTCTAATCTTGGCAGTCTATTTTAGAATTGATTAGTCGGATAGTGAGCATCTCTGGCAAACTGTAGTGAGAGTGTAGATGTCACATTACAGGTGAAGATGTATAGGAGATCTGAAGCAATCTGTTGATAGAGCAGGAGAGCTCTTTTGACACACACGAGGCTTTCTACAAAGTCTTATCATCTATACTCTTAGTACACAGTGAAAATGGTACACTCTTTTGATCTTCTCTTTCTAGATCACATAGGGAGATATTATGATCTAGCTAGACGTGAGAGGTTGTGTGTAGGGTCAGGTTTTTGGGTATCTCGACTCACACACTTTGAGGATAGGGCGACATGAGTATAACGATGGACAGTATGGAACTAGTTGTTTAATCTTAGTGAACTAGGCGTCAGTATAGTGCTTATCAACACGTATCAGAATAGAGTATGACTCTTCGACTGGCACAAGTCTGATGATCTCTGAGATAGACACAAGTGGTTGTGGTAGTAGTGACGTGGAGGCTGGCGAAGCGGTGGGTGACACGTGTGAGTTGGATGGTGGTTGGTTGGAGTCGTGGTGTATGGTGCGGGGGATAGCTTAGTCGGTAGAGGAGAGTCTGTACTCAGGGGTGAACATCTTTCTAGGTACGTAATGTTGGCAATTAATGAAACAAGGGGTGTGGGATAGGTTCTCTCACACATAAAGATTAGTATGATCTACTGTGGGTTAGGGATGTGGCGGCGACAATAGTAAGAGTAGTCTAGATGTGAGTAGGGGAAGGGTACCACCACTAGTAGTGAGATAGTGTGTGTTGCACACACTATGTTCTTACAAGAATTGTGAACCGCTATGATTTTGGGTACATGACTGAAAGGGGACACAACTATTGGAGATCTATATTGACAATATTAAGATAGTGTTTCTTAGGATATAGACAACACAGTGGGAGTAGGGTGGTACAAGTAGTGAGAGAGATAGGGTGACTAGTTGGAGTCACAAGTTTCTCTGAGGGAGTCTATGACGTATCTGTGGATTTCTACAAATTGTGTGACTTTGGCTGCGTCATTTCTAGATGTCTTATTTATGGGCGACATATGTAAGTGAAGATAGAGATATATGAGGTTCTGTGGGATTACCAGTGACAGGAGATTGTGGATTATAGCTCATCTTATGCGAGTTGAGTAATAGAGTCTCTATTATCGTGGTCTAGGAGTTATGTGTGGAGGCTATTCTATTCATTATTTCGAGGTGTGGAGAGGTGGGTTACGTTGACTGTAGAACATTTATGATGCTTTATTGAGTGAGTTTTTATGGGACACGATCAGTGAGTGGAGGGCATATTGTATATTTATCTAACAAAGAGGTGTAGTGAGTGAGGTTCTGAGAGTAACACTTTTTGAGGGGCGGTAATACAGTTGGTTAGTGACTTAGGTGTGGGCTCTAAGTTAGAAGATAGTTTAGTAAGAGGATACTTCTTGGGAGTCTATATGGTTGTGTGTGAGTGTCTAGTCATATATCTTATATGTCGTAGTATTTATGTGGGTCGGATTAAACATGGGAGGAGATGAGAGTAGTGATCTAGAGTTAGTTACGTGTTCACACACCTAGAGGAGTATATGAGACAGAGGGAGGTGCGCTCATGACAGGGGGCGATATAGAAGTATCAGACATTTTCTTGAAGTACATGAGGTCTAGGGGCGGAGGGTGTGCACGTTACTTAGGTTGATGAGGAGAGAGTGAGAGGATTAGGTATGGGTAGAGCGGAAGTACGAGGGATGTGAGTTTCTACTTGAGTGCATGTACATAACAGATTTGGTACACTTGAGATCTGACTTTTCTTGTGGGTACTAGGTGATTGTATCGATGTCAGGCATGAGTCTGATATGAGTATTATGCGGAGCGGGTTTTAGGTATGTTGAGGGTTACAGGGGACATGGCGCATTGAGGCATAAGTGAGTTGGGGAAGACAGATAGTGAGAGTCGGGATGTAGCAGACACACTCTCAAGGGAGTGACGGTGCACAGAATAGGTGTAAGAGCAGACAGTTGCACAACTGGGAGAGGGTTCTGCGGGGTATTTCTTAGTGGGGATATAGACAGGATTTCTGACTAAGTGTCGGTGATTCTGTGACAATGTGTGAGTATTATCTGAGGTGGGCACAGATACGTTAGACGAGTTGATGGATATTGGTGGATGTGGAGTGGTACTATGGACAATCTTCTACTGTGATCCATCTAGTTGTGTCTTCTCTCTTGTGAGTGAGAAGAGCACAAAAAGGCAGGTGATCACACAGCGGAGCGTTGAGCATGATTGAAGAGGGAAGACATATTAGGTTAGGATGAAGGCACGATGGAGTAGTCGTGAGAGTGGGTAGGAGGACAGGTTGTGACATGGATAGTGTGATACGGTGAGTCTTGGAGTGGAGATTTGGTTGAGTGGGGATGGTGTAGAACATAGGGGTTTCTTCGGTGGGGAAGACAGATTGGATGACTCTTCTGTGGTGAGGGGTGAGGGGATATCATAAGGGCAGACAAACTCGGTGAGAGTTCTGACTAGTTTGGAATTGATTTGAGAGAGTAGATCTTGGGGAATGGATAGACTGGATATGAGGTATGCAGGACAGATATAGAGTGTTAGGCTAGTGTACAGTCTGAGGGGAGAGGTCAGTGGGGACAGATTGAAAGATGGGTGGTCTTCTATTCAGACATAACAATGGATGTGGAAGAGATAGAGAGATAGAGGTGGTGAGACACATTTTTGAAGGCAGATATAGGTGTGTATTGTTACACATTGACAATGTTTTAGGGTTAGACTTTATACACACATTTCGGATGCATAATACAAGGGGGTTAATTGGCAAGAGTGAGAGGATTCTGTGCGGCACACTAGCAGTGAGCAGAGACTTTGATACACGAGTGCTCATCTGAACATATGATTACGTTAGGGTGGGTCAGATAGAACTTAGGTGTGTGCTGTGGTACATCGGGATGTAGTATTGTATTGTCTGGTGGGAGAGCTAATGTGAGCGAGGGGTGGTATATCTCTTCTGAGTATCTGGATAGTCATCTCTTCTAGTGAGATACGCATTAGTAGGTGAGTATAGATGGAGTAGGTGGGTCGTTTTAGAGAGAGTGAGTGAGAGTGGTATGAGTCTAGAGTTTTCAGGGTGTGGTGGTGATCTACTGGTAGAGGGAGAGACACACTCTCATCTGGAGAGACAGCTGATGATATAGGTATGGAGAGAGGGATAGCAGGGAAGTGGAGCAAGAGAGAGCATGGAGTTGTGGGGAGTGCACATGATAGGACAGGGAGATATAGTTGAGATATTGAGTCTCTGGATGGGCTTAGTATGGGGTATTAGGACAGTGTGAAGGAGAGGAGATGAGTTAGGAGAGGAGAGGGGATGAGAGTGTGGTGTGTGTTTGGCAGAGAGGTAGGACATGTTGAGAGCACATCTTGTGGGGATTATGTAATAGCTGGGTGGGGACCATATTAGATGGGTTGTGATCCACAAACGGTGTGATGGACAAAGTACTAGGATGTGTATATTGTTGGGCGAGTCTGTGATATCTGGGGAGGAGAGAGGAATAGAGGGGGGTGAGAGTTGTGGGCGGGCAGGAGTCTAGTGAGGTGTGTTATTAAGGGTATGGGAGGAAGATGGACATATAGGTAGAGACGTATGTGTAGTGTGATGAGAGTATTAGCTGACACATGGGAGACTGTGAGGTAGAGGAGTCTCTGTGGGGAGGTTCTACGAGTATGTGGGAGTGGTGAGAGGTGGTTCACATTGTCAGAGCACACGAGTGTGGTGTAGGATATAGTATCATTGTTTAAGGGTCATAGCACAATATATAGAGGTATGTTGTGTCTTATGTGGGGATGCTATTGGCACACATTGGAGAAGTGTTATTATGTGGAGATCTCAATGATATAGCAGCGGGTTCTCACTTGTATGATGTTTTAGGTGACTAAGTACTAGTGAGGTTATCATGGACTATGGTTGGTTGTGAGAGGTGAGTGACTATATGAGATCTACGGAGAGAGTCACTGTTGTAGTGAGTGTGAGTATCTATCAGTTATCATGAGTATGGGGGAGAGGAGATGAGGCGGGTGCGTGGTGGGAGGGGTTCATTTGTGAGGTTCTTTAGACGCACCTTGACTTTTATCTATATTATTGAAGTAAGTTTTATTATACACATCTAGAGTAGGTACGGGGTGTTGTAGTATCTATATGGGTAGGGAGTCAGTATGTGTTTATGTGGGTGAGGTTAATTTGGAGGGGGAAGGGACGGTTCTAGAGGACAAGAGATGTAGGCGAGTTGGTCATACACACAACACGCCTGTCAGTCTTTCTTCTAACATATGGTGGATTACACTGGTGCGGGGTTTTGGTGTATGGAGAGGTGTGAGAGACATGAGGGAGTGAGTCATCTCGTAGTGGGTGTCTGTATGTTTGACACAGTTGTTTACTGGTATGTTAGATATACATGGCGTGCGTAAGATCACAGGAGCTGGGATGGGAGATGAGTTCTGGGCGAGATAGATGAACTGTGGTATGGGGGAGTATAGGGTGAAGGGGTGAGTAGTGGTAGGGGTGGTTTGTTGTGTGTGTTGGGTTTGGTTGTTATATGGTAGGTTATGTGGAGGTGTTGGTGTGGGTATTGGATAGGTTGGGGGTGAAAGGGGGTTTGTGGGGTGGGGGGTGGGGTGAAGTGTTGGGGGGTTTTGAAATGGGTTGGGAGTGGTGGTGTGATTTTGGTTAAGGGTGTTGTTGGGGAAGGGGTTGTTGGTGTGTTGGTTTAGTAGGGTTGGGGTGGTGGGTTGATGTATGGTGTGGTGTTGTGGTTGAATTGGTGGGGGAAGTGGAAAGGGTTATGGGTGGTGGATGGGGGTGTGTGATGTGGGTGTGTGGGATTTGGTTTTTTGGGAATTATTGAGTTATTTGGAAATAGTTTTGGTGTGGGAATTTTTTTAGGTTTGTTTGTAAATATATTAAGTTGTGTGGGTGTGGGTATGTGTGGTTATTGGGGGGGGTGGGTTGTGTGGGTTTGTGGGATTTTTTGTGGGGGGGTTTGATGTTTTGGGTAAATGTTGATTGGTTGGGGTTTAGGATTAATTTTATAGGGGAATATGAATTATTTTGATGAGTATGTGTAAGATTATTGGGGGTTGGTGGATTAAAAGGGAGTGTGAGTGGAAGAGAAATGGTGTGGTTGAGTATTAATTGGTTTGTATTTAGAAGGAGTGTGTAGTAATTTAGTTGAATTGATAGTGAAGTTTATATTGATGTGTTTATTAATTTGATTTTGGGTGTTTTTGGTGGTGTATTTCTAGGAATTTGGTGGGGGGTAGTGTTGGTTGTTTTTGAATTTTATGTATAAGCATAAAGATTGGAAAACCTTTGGATTGACTTAATATCTAGGCATAGCACATACTACAAAAATATGTAAGGTCTTAAAGATGTAAATACATCAATGAACCAATCATTAACCTATATATATATAAACATAACTTCTTCACCATCTTCAATTCCTTCAGCAGAGGCGGTTTGAGTCTCCATTGTGTTATTTGCAGTCATTGACTTCTCTGTAAAAACCCTAAATTTCTTTAAAATTTCATCAACATATTTATCATGACTAATAAATATGCCATCCTTCTTCTGCTTCACTTGTAATCCCAAGATGAATGTAAGTTCTCCCATAGAACTCATCTGAAATTTCTTATGCATCAACTTCTTAAATGCAATGCATAGTTCCTTCTTTGTTGAACCAAAGATAATATCATCTACATAAACTTAGACTAGTAAAATATCACCTTTGTGCCTTTTGATGAATAAGGTCTTGTCAATTTCCCCTCTTTGAAACTCATTATCCAATAGATATGTTGACAAGGTTTCATACCAAGCTCTTGGAGCCTTGAATTAGTCCATACAGTGCTTTTTCAACCTTATATACTTTATCAAGAAAGTCTGGACTTACATTACTCACAACACACTCTATACGTAGTTGGTATGGACTTACTACTCAATCTACCATTCTCCACATCAAACCAATGACACCTCATAGGATGACAAACATCCATTATATGACCAAATTCCATACACACATCACAACTCTACAAGACTAAACTCCTTTAATGAAGCATTACAAGTGCTGAGAAATACCTCTAAATATAAGAGTCTATCATTCATTCCAACTGAGCTGGAGCCATAGCACTATCGCACATCACAAGTGTCACAAGAAGACAAGGGTATTATTGTCTGTGAAAACTTACAGGGCATTACACACCTCTTGCTATATATATCACACTAACCCACACCAATTATCACACGCGTTCTTTCCATTCTCATCAATATTTACACTTTTTGCTCACTACTACCCATCACAACACTTGCACTTATTCTAGCAAATTTATTCTCAACTTCTGGAATTTAGTAATATTTTACAGGACTACATTCTAGTCTCTCATATCGAGATCAGTTCTAGGACTTACGAACTTATGCTTCATCTATGCCATACCTAACACCGACATTTAACAAGCTAGAGTAGGCGCTATGTGGATACCTAGACATTGAGCTCTATTCTGAGGAGAGTTTACACGGTAGCACAAGGATTGAGGAACAGACACTCATATATGATTCTAGATTGAAGAAAATAGTCACACAGAGTGAGGTGACTTTTGGTAGAGTTCTGGGGTTGTATGTGTTGATGTGGATGTTGGAGTGTGACTCGGCGAACAGATTCAAAACTGAGATATATCACTTGTACACTTTACATGCATGGCATCATATGGGTCGCAATAAGTGATATGGGACTGATGCGATGTCTACAGGTGACTCTTTCATCTCAGATGTTATGACCTGGGGGTCATAAGGATTTAGGGGTTGATTTTTGGTGGGGGTGGGTTTTTTGGTGTGAATGATTAATTATTGGGTAATAAGATATTATTAATGATTGGAATGGGTTACTCATTACGATGTGAGGTGACACACGTTCTATGTTACTATCGCATCAACCGAGGTTAGTATGTGGAGTTGGGGTTATCAGTGTAGGCGGCACGTGGAGTGTGTTGATCAACTCTTGATGTGGACAATTATAGACATTACACACTTGCCTCTTTGGTATACTCTTCTAGACAGTGATATAGATGAGCAGATGGATGGGTCTTTGCATACTGACTGATACACAGAGAGGCATGTAACAATGGTTACACGACACTATATCGGTTTATAGATGGTCGTGTGCGCGAGTCAGATTCACACCTCTAGGGTGTGGTGTGGAGTTGGAGAGGGGTCACCACAGCTTACACACACACTTGTAATTCGTCATGATGGTTCTCTAGCAATGGGAGGTAGTTGCACACACACAAGGATGATATCTGATGGAGTATAACACAGTGAGCGGGCACTCTGATAGGAGTGTTATGGTGAGAAGGGAGCTAGAGTGCATGCAAGAGATAACTTAGCAGCTGCTACGTGGAGGCACGGGGAGTAGTTTGACGTGTAGTGTTGTTCGAGCACGATGTCACATTAAGTTCAGATTGTCGTTGCACAATATATGCTATCTACAAGGCGGAGGAGGAGCACGACACAGCTAGAAGTGTAAGGAGTAGACCTTAATCAAGTGAGCCATACGTCTAGCTGGTAGTCAGTTCGGTGGTCGGTAATGCGTGGGAGCAGTGAGTACGGTATAGTGTCAGCACTGTTGGTTTTGGGTTGAGGGGTACTATGGGAATCAGAGCAGGATCAGGATAGGAGGGTAAGAACTGATGTGCATGACACACACAGCGAGTAGGGGGTGTGTACGTGGATCATTGTCTCTTGTCTCCATTTCACACGATAGATAAAGAAGATCTCCACAGATGTGAGAGGGTGCAGTGATGTTACAGAACATGGGAGTTGAACCATGTTTGTGTGAGCAACTATGGGATTGATTGAAAGATTCTTCTGAACTCTGAAAACAGGTCATTACAGAGGAGAACGTAACTTTAGATTATGTCTGACGAGGAGAGTACAGACAGACACATGCAGAGTTTAGCGTTTGTGAAGTTAGTGGGGAGGACGTCACATAAGTGGACTGGCGTGGACACACGTACTACTGGGCTAGTATATGAACTAGGAAGTGGTGTATATATATGTTAGTGGATCTATTGAGATTGTAGGTACATATCTCTAGATACGAGTGAGATTACTCACAGACACATTTCACTCTCAAGCATGGTTACACAGGTCTTATTCTTTCGATCAATGACGAGACTGTGTACAGGTTTAGTAGTTACGTGGGAGTGTGATTATGGTCGATCTCTCTATTGTGGTATTAGATTGCATGATATGTTCACTAGTTTAGGGAAACTAGAGGTTACTTACAGAGAGTTAGGAGGGTGGTTGATGGTGTAGCGGTAGTAACATCTTTGTTTTTTTGGTAGTATAGAATGTATGCGATAACACGAGATAGAGTATCTGGGTTCTTCGTGTGTGACAGGTTACTACTCTCTATCTCACAATCATTAGTTGTTGAGGAAGAGGTCACTCTACTGCGTCTGAATATGATAGTGAAGTTTAATGAGTCGGATGGAGGAGATTCTCTATTCAGAGCTGGGTAGCATCTTCTCAGGCTGAGTGAGTGGTTTGTGGAGGGTCTATATTTTGGGCACGAATACTATTAGAACTGTTGTAAGTATGTGAGTATATTCAGGGACATATCAGTCGTAGATGCAATTTAGTGATCACTAGGATTACATGAGATAACTCACTGCGTCAATGATGAGGATATTAACGACAAGGGGATTGACACATCTAGATAGAAGGTTGACGAGGGGGGAGGAGCTCTTCAGACTTGTGAAAACACGCTAGTACATACTATGTCTAATACGACACATCATACAGTGAATCGTCGTAGAGGTCACTGCATTGAGTGTGTGCACGTATGATCGAACATGGATTGATATCGAGAGACTCTATAGTTATGTGTAATCGGAACAATTGCTGTTGAGTCACACTGATTGAAGTTGTAATTAAGAGTTCTGTCTCTCTCATATGGGAGATAGTCACTCATGATCTTACTACACAAGTGAGTATGGTGTATATACTCTAGGACTGGTTGTCACTACTGTGTTCATTGAACTATATGGGGATGCTAGGTCTATGAGACGTGAGATGATAGAGAGTGGTTGTATGGTGTTCGAACTTTGATTGGAAGCATTTAGACTGAATTATTTATTCGGATGTCTTTGGTTGTAGGTTGTGGGAGAGTGGGAAGGACGACACAGACGTACTCTTTGTTGAGACACAGGACCAGTCAGATAGAGGGAGCAACACACATGGATGGGATACACCGTCATTCGTCAGTGCGTGGACAACACATCTTGAGTATGGACATTACTCTTTGGGGAGAGATTGTCAGAGTGCGGTTTAACGTGAACGACTCATGCACATGGGGACCGTGTAGTAGAGCACTATGTGACCATATACTCAGGGTGTGGTGTAGATAAAGAGGAGTTGGCGTGTATACAAACGTGAAGGACATGGAGACATAGATCTTTAGTATGAGAGGAGAAGACAAGGATGATGTTGTGAGGGGTGTTTTTGATTGGTGTCTACTCAGGCGCAAGAGGAGACACACAGTGTAGGTGAGACTATTATATTTGGAGAGTAGCACAGTGATTGTACACGTGATGGCGTGGGAGTGAGTCAACACAAACACTCAGTCTCTGTTTTCTTCTATGTGGAGAGATTAGGATACATTGATTCTGGTATAGGAGTAGTTCACGAGTGAGGATGTCTGACTTTTAATGTTTTGTACTCTACTACAGAGACATGGAACTCAGGTGAGAGGTGAATTGTACACCTCTTGATACATCTAATAGAGGACGGAACGGATATAACACAACACAGATGAGAGTTGTAGAGGAAGTCGGTCACATACACATATTGTATAGTAGAGTACTAAGTAACAATGTTTCATGATGTCACACACATGGCACACATGATAACACACTTACACCTAGTCACTCATGGATAGACAGAATCTATTAGCGCAGTCACTATAGGTAGCTATGGAGAGGTTGAGGTTTGACCAATGGTTAGGGTCTGAGTGTTGAGGTGTATGGGACACTGGGACAGAGAGGAGTTGAAAGTTGGAGTTTTTGATTAAGACATCGTTTGTTTTATGTGGTACGCACGGATCATGCACAACAGAGAAGATGTACTAGGTCAGAAACTTAGTAGGAGATGTGACTTTATGGGGAACAGATTAGGATGTTGTGACACAAGTAGGGTTGATACAGACATCACACACTATTGACATTCTATACAATAGGTTAAGGTTAGATGTTATGGAAGAACACTGTGTATTAGGGTGTGACTGACATTGTGAGGAGGACACACGATACACTTGTGAGCGTTTGTGTATTGAGACACATGATTAAGGCTAGACACGGTGTGTAGATGGTAAATTGAGTGTTATATTAGGGTAAAATGGATGATTTGTATGGAATTTTGTTTTGGTTGTGGTTAATGGATGAGATACTCAGGGCATGTGACACAATCACTCTCATTTCTCTGCAACATTATGAGGAATAGGTTATTGCTGGATGTGAGAGTTGGACACTAGAGAGGTACTCTGAGGATGTATTTATTGGGAGTTTATTGGGTAATGAGGAGCAGTGAGAGGCACATTTATAAATTTTTGTCAGATAACGCAGCGTTCTATTACTGGTTATTCACAATAGAGAAACAGATGTTGGGAAGAAACGGACTCTAGTAGGGACAACCAGGCAGTGCGTGCGGGATGTACTGGAAGTGAATGTTGTTTGGGGTTTATAAAGTCTCTATCTGTGGACTAATTATCTAAGGGGACAGGCGGATCTTGAATTTGAATGCACGGATCTTTTTGGGGGTGTGGTAGCACTGGAGTGGATCTTTGTTGTCTCGTAGCAGTTTGTCCAAGAGGGAGATTGATGAGAGGTAGGTGGATCTAGACGAGAGTGTAGGGATATCTTTGTGTGGTGCACATATCAGAGGGGATAGCGACACCTGTGAGTCACTATAACTGAGAGTCGTGGGTTACGGTGACGTGTGTTTGGAGATTGCGTCAGTGAGCGATTGAGAAGGAGTAGTAGTGATGGTGAGATTGTATCTGGTGTGTGTCGTCTGTTCTCAATTGTAGTGATGACTGGTGTAGGGAGAAGGAGCTACACTCTTTAGGGATTCAGGGGAGGACTTCTTGGGTGGGGAGGTGCGACATCGACATGTGGAGTAGTATGATGGGAGGGCGAACACATCTCACACAGGGGAGTCAGTCTGGTAATGAAGGGGGTATGTGTGTGGGGTCCTCTATGTAGGTGGGGTACTGTAGATGTCTTCACAGGAGAACTGACTCTAGAGGAGCAGAGTTGTATTTGATATATGGGGTCACATTCTGCTATAGATGTTCCATGTGGTGTAAACGAGGTGAGTCTTACAGTGAGAGTTTTTATCACACGTGTGAGAGTGTGAGAGAGTGTTATGTGGCACGACGTTGCAGAGCTGTACATAGACTGCACTACACAGGGGGGGGTACAGTAGGACCAGTGATCTATCAGTCACGACACGTGTAGGATGTGAGGCTACACACAGAGGTGAGGAACACGGAGGGTAGTATGGGAATAGTGAGTACAACACTGAGAGATAGGACAAACATTAGAGGTGAGGCAGTACCGAATGGAACGAGTCAGTGGGCGAGGGGAGTGTAACAGGTGGTGTGGGTGGTATCACACAATGTGCACATTGGGGGGGGATGATGAGACAACGAGGCGTACGGTGTGACATTCTTGTATCTGACAACACGGTAGTGTGAGGTATGGGTGCAGAGGAGTACACGAGTGAACAGGTGGCAGAGACTTGGATGCTAAGTGGTCGGCGAGAGCCAACACACAGGATCTCTATGAGATGACAGTAGACACACACAGTGGAGACATTCTGACTCTGGATGGAAGGGATGATTGATATGACAGAGCGCGTATAGAGTACATTGAGGCTGTCAGAGTGGACAGGTGGCGTATACATGTTGGAGAGAGTCACGTAGGGACGGACACGAGAAACACAGTAACACTGGTGTCAATTACAAGACACTGACAGTCATACAATGGGTACGATTGTAGCACAGTGGTGAGCGGGGGTGGTGGAGTGGTTCTGGGGGAAGTGTGTCGGGGTGGGGGTTAGGATGGTGTTGGGATGTGAAGATTAAAGGGAGGGTTGGGAAGTTATTGAGTTATAGAGTTATAGTGTTATTTTTGGGTGGGGAATATGGAGGGGGTTATGAAATATGGATGTGTGGGTGGGGGTAAGTTTTGGTAATGGTGTTTTGTTTATTAATTAGGGTTAGATGGGGGGGGGGTAATGGGATGTTGGGATGGGTATTATGGGGGTTGTTGGTGGGGTAGTGTAGGTGAGTGTTGGGTTTGGTGGTGGGTGATAGGTGTTGGGGGGTAGGGGTATGTGTAATTTGTTGGGGGGTTTAAGGTGGATATAGTGTGTTGTTGTGTGTGTGTTGTGTGTTGTTGTGTTTTTGTGTGTGTGTTTTGTGTGTGTTTTATGTATGTGTGT
>BQNB010009606.1:46360-86304 GCA_026074375.1 Tanacetum coccineum
AATATAAAAAAGGGCTATGGGCTCTAAATGGGTTTTCAGGAATAAAAAGGATGAAAGGGGAATATGATAAGAAATAAAGCAAGATTGGTTGCTCAAGGGTGCACACAAGAAGAAGGGATTGACTATGATAAAGTCTTTTCCCTTGTTGTAAGAATTGAAGCAATTAGGCTATTTTTAGCTTATGCTTCATTTAAATATTTTATGGTGTATCAAATGGATGTAAAAAGTGCTTTCTCTATGGGAAGATTGAAGAAGAGGTGTATGTATGTCAGCCACTAGGATTTGAAGATCCAGAATTTCCTGATAGAGTATACAAGGTTAAAAAAGCACTGTATGGACTACATCAAGCTCCTAGAGCTTGGTATTAAACCTTGTCAACATATCTATTAGACAATGGGTTTCAAAGAGGGAAACTAGACAAGACCTTATTCATCAAAACGTACAAAGGTGATATTTTGCTGGTCCAAGTTTATGTGGATGATATCATCTTTGGTTCAACAAAGAAGGAGCTATGCATTGCATTTGAGAAGTTGATGCATGAGAAATATCATATGAGTTCTATGGGGGAACTTACATTCTTCTTGGGATTACAAGTGAAGCAGAAGAAGGATGGCATATTTATGAGTCAAGATAAATATGTTGCTAACATTTTAAAGAAATTTAGGTTTACAAAAGTCAAGACTGTAAGCACACCAATGGAAACTCAAAAGCCTCTGCTCAAGGATGAAGATGGTGAAGAAGTAGATGTTTATATATATAGGTCAATGATTGGTTCATTGATGTATCTTACATCTTTAAGACCTGACATCATGTTTGTAGTGTGTGCCTATGCTAGATACTAAGTCAATCCAAAGGTTTCACATCTTTATGCTGTGAAAAGGATTTTTAGGTACTTAAAAGGTCAACCAAAATTAGGCCTTTGGTATCCAAAAGATTCTCCTTTTGATTTGGTAGCATACACTGATAGTGATTATGCTAGAGCAAGCTTAGATAGGAAGTCTACAACAGGAGATTGTCAATTCCTTGGATGTAGGATTAAATATCATGCAGTGCAAAGAAATAGACAGTGGTTGCAAATTCCACAACAGATGCTGACTATGTAGCTGCTTCAAGTTGCTGTGGACAAGTGCTTTGGATTCAGAATCAACTACTTGATTATGGGTACAATTTTATGCATACCAAAATCTTTATTGACAATAACAATATATAACAACCCACAATTTTCATAAATGTAAATATCCATCTATTAAGTTAGATGAGGTACAATCTATCAGTTATATATGAACTCACCTTTTTCAGGGAAATTTTTCGCTTTATTACATTACATTACTTTGCCAATATCTCAATATGCAATATAACCTGCATAACTCAAGTTAACGGACTCAGACAACCTACGTATGGCAATCTTATCCTCATATATGTCAAGCAAACATCATAACATCAAGTCAGTATCATAATATCATTATTAAAATGCCATATCCAAAAGGTACCATTTGCAACATCATTCAAAATGGGGCTTTTAAACCATATCGGATACCCTAAACCCTAACCTCATAAAAAGGGATAACCCCTAAAGTGAATGCACAATCTACTAAGCATATGTAAAGTAAAATATGATATCGCATTTAATATTATAATCTCTTCAAAGTCAAAGTACAAATCTCTAAAAACTTCAATGTACAAGTCATTAACATGATCTCTAAAATAGCTTTTACCTCCCCCCCCCCCCCCCCCCCCCCCACCCCCCCCCCCCCCCCCCCCCCCCCCCCCCCCCTCCCCCCTACCCCATTTTCATTCTTATCGCTTCACTATCACTTGTGAACAAGCTACTATACTCATTTTACAAGATTTAAACCCTAAATATTTATTCCATAAGCCCTTTCATACTCTTTTTGCACTCAAAACCCTAATTCAAAACCCTAAACCCTAAAACCAAGCTAGTTTCTAAACCATGACCTATTTCTTGGCTTTTATCCATTGTAAACCTAAACAAACCCACAAATAAGTTGTAAAATCTTATTTTACAATCATATCAATCCTATTCAATCATTATCACATCTTCCTCATCATTTTACCTCACTGTATCGTAAAATATATCCTAGAAACCCTAAAATGTACCTATATGGTTTACCGTTTACTTGTTTTAAACATTCTAATCCAAATAACCAAACCAAGGACCCAATTTATTAAACTCATAAAATGAGTTTAAAAATCATTATCTATCATTAACTTGGCAATGTGCAAGAAATCAAAGCCTAGAAAACCCTGTAACGAATCCAGAAACCCTAATTATGCGTAATTATAACTTCTTGACCCATTTCTCATTTCAACACATTAACTTAAACCAATGAAACCAACACTTCATTGATAATACGTTATATAAGCCCTATGATTTTGTATTCCCATCATTCTAATCAGGTGTAATGCAAAAATTAGCCAAGAAATCAAGAAAACCCTAAACGAGCCCCTAGTGAACCCGTACTCCCATTTCTTCAATTCTAATCCGTTTTAACCCAAACGAATTGCTAATATTTGCTAATTACTTTAATCCCAGACCTTAACAACCTATTTCATCATTCCTTAATCATTTATAACACAATGTACCTTGTTAAAACCTTTGAAGAACCCGTCGAACCTAAAATGGACCCGGTTTGCTTCTATGACCATTTTAACCCCTCTAGATTGCTACCATGTACAAATGACCACCTAAGAACTCTTCTAGAAGTCTTATAGCAGCTTACTAAGCAGCTTTGACTTATCCAAAGTCAAGAATGAAAGCACATGGCCTTTCCTTTAGCTCACTTCAGCCGCGGCAACAAAGGATGAAGCCACATCCTTCAACCTAGTTTCCTAGACCTCCACACTTCATTTTATAGCTTATACACCTCTCTAACTAGACCCTCTATGTGTCAAGACCAGATCATAACCCTTGCTTACTCCTTGCTACTTCAAATGGGTATAAATAGGGCACAATGTTGTTCATTCTTCTCATCCCCCACTTCTCCTCATATAACCCTTTCATTAGTAGCAACTCCTTGCTCAATAATGAATTCTAATAGATCTTAAGAAGTCTCAAGTACAGAAAGGAAGCAAAGAAACGAAGCCCGAGTCCGTTACACTAGCCGTACAAAGCCGAAGTCCCGATCTGATCCGTTCCCAAGCTTATAAGCTCAAACCAGTTCTATAAGGTTTATATTTGCTCATGTAACTCATAATGTTCAATATGTTGCTTGCTGAAAATCATAATATAAACTTTGAACTCAAAAACCTAAGTGATATGCCTTTGTGATCCAAACCTAACACCCGAACCCTAATTATTATGTTTTTACTTAAACTATGGGTTAAACTTGTAAACTTTTGTTATAATCAATCCTAAGAAGCTATTATAATGTTAAAATAAGTACTTTGATAAGTCATAAGAGAATTTGACCTTAAAACCCGCGCGTTTTCATTTTGAAAACCCTAATTTGAAACCGTTTAACCTTTTAACTTAACGAATCGTTAAATTTAAACTATGTTGTGTTAAATCTTCATATTTTAGCTATTAAAACTTTTAAAAGACTAATGAAATGTTAAATTAAGCTTGCATGGCAATTAGGACATGTTTTGTAATTATAATCCATGCAAGGGGTAATAAACGTAAATTTAGAAACTTATACTAAAAGGACTAAAAAGTGTCATTTTATCAAAGTTATAATTATAGGGGTCCATTATGTCACTTTTCAAACTCTAAGGTTTACTTGGTATATCAATAAAAGTTAAAGGACCAAAGTCGTAAAAATGCAAACCCAGGTCTACTTGTAGTTTGTCACAAAAACCCGGGGTCTAAAATGTAACTTGAAAAAAGTATCAAATCATATTCAAAACATTACCAGACTGTATTAAATGAACAAAAAAAAAAGAGGTAAAAAAAAAAAAAAATACAACGGGTAAATATAACTTTAATTAACGCTCCTCGTGCTTAACATCCCATGATTTGGAATAAAATGCTTAAAAACTGCTTATGTTCTAATCCTTATATCATTCATCATTGTTATGCTTTCAAAAATCATGTCCAGGATCCATATCATACCACAATACTAGGGAGCTTCATATTAAGAAGTTTCATCTTGGTACTACGTTCTGTCTGAGTTGTTGGGTTTACGATTTAAAGTGCCCTAGCTCCACAAACGTTTACTAAATGACTTCTAAACTATGATGGCCCGAACGGTGTTATGATAATTTTTATATCAAAACCAACATCGATATCCAAAAACTTATATATGCAATCAAACTAAGACTTGCCATATTAAATATAGGTTGCTGTGATTTTCCGGTGTTGAAGCCGTTACTTTCATTCCCTATACATTAGCTATCAATTTCCCTATAACTGTTCAGGTGAGTTCATAGCCTCGCATTTCAATCTTTTTATAAACCCGCGAGGGAGATACATGCTATAAACATGAATGCAATTATTTCTACATGCTATTTCAATTTACTATTGCCTAAGTAACTGCTTGCCTTAAGTCCCGCCTCGAGGAATCATGAACCGTTAATTACTCTCCGTAGTAAGCGCGAATGATGTGAATAGATCTATTTGGGCTGGACTCCCCGTTGGTGTACCCAGTTACGTGTAACCAATTGCACATCATTAGAAATCACGCGGGTATTTTGGCAAAGGTGCCCGCAGGGGCAATATTATCATTATAACCTAAGGCATCAGATTCATGAGCTAATGGCAATACTAAATTATGTTTTCAATACTGGGTGTATATCAACGTAACCCAAATATCGCATTTGCATTCAAATTATATTACTTAAACCTATGGATTTCACTCAACCTTTGTGTTGACTTTTTAGCATGTTTTATCTCAGGTAACTAATGGCACGGAGTGATGAGGACACGAAGATGGAAAAACCGTTATCATTCAAATGTTGTATTTTAGATTCTGGAAACCTCTCGTTTGTAAACTCTAAGAAATAATGAATGATAACTTATTTTCAAAAACGACTCTTTTGATTCGTTTTCTATGATTATGACTGTTGTACCCTTGAAGTAATACCCCAGATTAGCTTCCGCTGCTATATGTAAAAATGGGGGTGTTACAGATTTGGTATCAAGAGCCTACGTTATAGAGAACAAGGTTAAAACCTTAACTATAACTACTTTTCTTTTTCCATCCAAGAAAGTCCTCCGTGCCGCTATATCTCCCGGAATGGTATGTAAAGTTACATAACTATTATATTACTAAATAAATAACTTATGTTATTTACTGCTGGGTTATTAACAGAACGATGTCTTCCCCCGATCATCCTATTTCTAATTTGGAGGATGTCTTTTCTTCTAATTTCCCAAACTATGTTCCTCCGGCTTCACCGGATTATGTCCCGACCTCTCCAGGGAAAACTTACTCCAGTGCTTCCAATTCATTTGGAATTGTCCTGCTAATTTCACCGACCCTTTCGTTATTTCCCGATGATTTTTTATGATCCTTACATGAAAGCCTTACAAGCTTTCTATACTGAAAGGTCACCAATCCCGTCTCCAATTATCATACCCCCTAAAACTCAAGAATTTTTCCTCCCAGAAGGACTCCTTTCACCAATGCAGTTGTCTCCATCTACCCCATCCCAACCTCAAGCTCTTGAGATTGGTGAAACTTCCCGGAAATCAGCTATCAAACGTCACGAAGAGCAAATTCAGGGTATCCAAGGTTATCTAGAAGAAATCCCTCCTGAACGTTTTGAACAGATTGAAAATGGCATCGAAGGTCTTGGTAAAGGAACAATAATCATCCAACGTGATTTTGACGCCTTAGCAGCAGAACTCCAGCAAGCTCATACTCAGATCACTAAACTCCGGAGAAAGCAAATAGGATCCAACCATAAGATCTCCTTAGCTCGCTACAGAATCGCGGAATTGGCAGAAGTCATCAATGATATGGAAACTCGTCACCAAGAAGATATAGAAAAACTCATGAACTCTATCATCGAACTCCAGAACCGCATTCAGTGATCATCTAGTTTCTAGTTTCTAGTTTAAATTCCAGTCTTTAGCCTTAACCTAGCCACGGGATGTGTGGTATAAATAAAAACACTTGTCAAATCTTGACTATGTACAGTAAAAAGGCAAGTTGTTCTAATATAAAGGCAATCCCGTTTCATACCTTGTTGTTTTTCCTGCTTTATTGCATCTCATCATTCATCCATCTTCATTTATTCATCATTCCTTCATCCATCATTCATCTATCATACGCATCATTATATCTATCATTATCCCATAACCTATATCCAAAGCTTCAATATCTTTATTGTTAAATATGCTTAAAGTTTAAAACTGAGTATTTCTCTTTAAAAATTTTGAGCATTACTCCTATCATTCTTATTACGTGTTATCTTTTGTTGGTAGAATGCCTCCAAAAAGAGCATCAACAACGGAAGCACCAGCTATGACTCAAGATGCCATTAGAAAGTTAGTAGCTGATAGTGTCACCTCGGCCCTAGAAGCTCAAGCTGCAACAATGGCAAGTGCTAGTAATCCCAACAGGAACACCGGTCCTACTGGAACTCCTGCAGTGAAAATGGGAAACTACAAAGAGTTTATCAGCTGTCAACCTTTCTACCTTAATGGTACGGAAGGAGCAGTAGGTCTTATTCGCTGGTTTGAACGAACCGAATCAGTATTTTCTCGTAGCAGATGTGCCGAAGAAAACAAAGTAACTTTTGCTACTGGTACTTTAACTGATGATGCCTTGTCCTGGTGGAATGCATATGCCCAGCCTATGGGAATAGAGCAAGCCAATCAAATCACCTAGACTGAGTTAAAAAGGCTTCTGACGAACAAGTATTGTCCCCGGACTAAGATCAGAAAAATGGAAGAAGAACTTTACAATCTGATTGTAAAGGGAAATGATCTTAAACCTTATGTTAGAAGATTCCAAGAATTAACGGTTCTATGTCCAAACATGGTGCCAAACAACGATAAACTCTTGGAAGCTTTTATCGGAGGTCTACCTCGAAGCATTGAAGGAAATGTTACTGCCTCTAAACCTCAAACTTTAGAGGAGGCCATTAACATAGCCCAAAGGCTAATGGATCAAGTAACTAAGCATGCTCCAATGCAAGTATCAAGTGACAACAAAAGAAAGTTTGACGACAGAAGAACTTTCAACAACAGCTCCCGCAGCAACAACAACTACCGCAACACCAATAATCGTTACAATAATCGTCGACAACAGAACCGAAGACAAGAAGCTGGTAGAGCCTATGCTGTTACTTCATCAGAAAATGGTAGGTATGCCGGAGATCTCCCTCTGTGTAAAAGGTGCAATTACCATCACACCAGACCCTGTACTGGTAGGTGTAATAATTGCAACAGAATGGGCCATCTAAGCAAGAACTGCCGAAGCAAGAAGCCAGCCACCAGAAGTAATCAACTCCCAGTGACAGTGGTTTGCCATGCCTGTGGTGAGAAAGGACACTACACAAATCAGTGCCAAAAGACCAACATTAATGCCCAAGGAAGAGCCTACATGCTGAGAGATAAGAATGCCCAACAAGACCCAAACGTCGTTACGGGTATGTTTCTCCTAAATCAGCATTTAGTCAGGGTATTATTTGATTTCATAGAAGTTTTATATCCTTATCGCTTGCCTCTATGCTAAATATTCCCCATCTACTACAGTAATACCTTTTTATAAATATCGAAATGGCCGACGGAAACTTAGTAAGCACAAACACTGTTATTAAAGGTTGCACTCTAACTTTGCTAAATCAACCTTTTGAAATCGATCTTATGCCAATTAAACTTGGTAGTTTCGACGTAGTCATTGGTATGGACTGGTTATCCAAATATCGTGCCAAAATTCTCTGTACGAAAAGTTGTTCACATTCTAACGACGGTGAAACTCTAAGCAATATCAAGGTGAATCGAATAAAACTCTACTAAAAAAATTCTCATAATCCTGTATATAAAACCAGAAAGTAATAACCTGAGGTTTGTCAAGTTTTTATGATCCAAGTTATGGAGAAGAAAGCAGACGAGAAGAGACTCGAAGACATTTCCGTAGTCAAAGAATTTTTAGATGTCTTTCCTGAAGATCTACCTGGTATCCCTCCTGTTCGCCAAGTAGAATTCCAAATCGACTTAATCCCCGGAGCAGCACCTATAGCTCGAACACCTTATAGATTAGCTCCTTCAGAAATGCAGGAGTTATCTAATCAACTTCAAGAACTAACCGACCGAGGTTTCATTCGACCAAGTACATCGCCTTGGGGAGCTCCTGTCTTATTTGTTAAAAAGAAAGACGGATCTTTTAGAATGTGTATTGATTACCGAGAGTTGAATAAACTTACTATAAAGAATCCGTATTCAAGATATGGAATCAATATAATATTTTGGAAGATAACAAGCGTGGTCCCTACTCCAAAAAATCCCCAATACGTCGTATCCAACTCTTGGATATGCCGTATCCTACCGAATTCCAAACCTTATAAATAGAAAACTCAAAAACAAGTTTTAAGTGTGCTAAATCATATTCTCGATACCTAAACCATAAAAGTCAATTTTCAAAAGAGAAAAAGAGCAGAAGAGGTCGAGCAACGCTATCAATTCCATAGGAGACAACGTGTAATTCCATATACTTTAGTAATCGTTCAGTTTTTGGTATCATTCGTTAACTCGGTTAGTTTACCTTGGCTAAATAATTGCTCTTGTATTTATTATGACGTTTGAAGGCTAATACCTTCGGGTATTAGCCATTATTATGAAGATATGAATGTTTGGTATTTGTTTATCTTGATTTCTTGATTTATCGTTGAGTGCTTGTTTATGTTTATCAATTTATACTTGTTTACGCGCTTTTGTATGCGACCTATCATTCAACTGGATCTAGTGACACGGACCAAGTAGATCTAGAGTCCAGGATAGCTCTCCATATAGTAATCTATACATCTAGAATCATAGTTACACAAATATTATCCTTCTAAGTCTGTGTCTAGGATACGCTTCGGGCTTAACTAGTTAATTGGATATTGCCAATGGTTTATTGATCATGTTGACTAGCAGGTGACCTAGATAATTCAACAAGTAACGTTCTGATTCCATTGGATAGTTGGACAAGTGGACTACTAGTGTATAAATTGCCATTAAGCGATAAGTGGGTAAAGTCTCTATGAGCTAGGGTTTAACAAGATCACCATTGCTTTAATCCCTAAGATAGATTATAATAAGCAAATAAGGATGCTTTATGCGGATGCTTTAATTGTGACAGAATTATTGTGTCTAGGTTTTAGGATGATGTAACGCCTAAGTTTTACGAATGATATGCCACCTCGAGAGAAGAAATCATTGCACTAAATAAACAAACCAACGTTCTAATCGGATTAATAATGGTTAATACAGTTTTCTTATATAAGGTCCGATCGCTCTTTCATCTTTTGTTAATTAGCTTGCGTGGGTTAAAGTGCCTTGAATTGATTATAGACACCAACCAAACCGTGCCAGTCTTTCAGGCTGAAAACCCCCATTTTCCCGTTAGAATTAGGATTTATACTGACATAGGTTTAACATAGGTTTAGAATAGAATAGAATTAACATATATTATATACCCAAGATATTAATTAAATTAATAGATTTAACCTCGCTTCAAGTGTTCGACACCCTATTTACCACAAAACTACTACCGATCGGGTACACTGCCCGTTAAAGTTTTGTTTTTGGTTTAGTCGGCAAAATATAAATTTAAAACTTAAATCATCTTAAATATACCATACAACGACAGCACATCACGTATTCAGCTATCGACGAGAACAGTGTATTGAGAAAAACAATTAAATACGCAAACAATTAAACACACATATATACAAGCAAACAATTAAAGCCAAATATACAAAATTTACATAATATACAAGAATATACACTAATCTAATTTACAATACTCCTAAGGGTTAGATCTAATATAATGTTAAAAACCAAAATATCAAATAAAAATCAAGATTAATTTTCACTCCCCGGCAACGGCGTTAAAAACTTAATGTGTCGTTGTGTGGTGTATATTTTTATGATTCAAGTTTTAAATTTATATTTTGCTGACTAAACCAAAAACAACACTTTAACGGGCAGTGTACGTGATCGGTAGTAGTTTCGTGGTAAGTAGGGTGTCGAACACTTGAAGTGAGGTTAAATCTATCAATTTAATTAATATCTTGGTAATCTAATCTATGTTAATTCTATTCTATTCTAAACCTATGTCAGTCCTAATCTTAATTCTAACAGGAAAAGAAGGGTTTTCAGCCTGAGAGACTAGCACGGTTTGGTTGGTGACTACAATCAATTCAAGGCACTTTAACCCACGCAAGTAAATTAACAAAAGATAAAAGAGCGGTCGAGCCAAATATAAGAAAACTGTATTAACCATTATTAATCCGATTAGAAAGTTGGTTTATTTATTAAGTGCAATTATTTCTTCTCTCGATGTTGTATATCATTCTTAAGACTTAGGCGTTAAATCATCCTAAGACCTAGACACATTAATTCTGTCACAATTAAAGCAATGGTGATCTTGTTAAACCCTAGCTCATAGAGACTTTACCCACTTACTGCTTAATGGTGATTTATACACTAGTAGTCCACTTGTCCAACTATCCAATGGAATCAGAACGTTATTTGTTGAATTATCTAGGTTCACCTTCTAGTCAACACTATCAATAAACCATTGGCAATATCCAATTAACTAGTTAAGCCTGAAGCGTATCCTAGACACAGATTTAGAAGGACAATATTTGTGATCCTATGGTTCTAAATGTATAAATCACTATATGGAGAGCTATCCCAGACTCTAGATTACTTGGTATGTATCACTATATCCAGTTGAATGATAGGTCGCATACAAAAGCGCGTAAACAAGTATAAATTGATAAACATAAATATAACAACCCACAATTTTCTGAAATGTAAATATCCATCTATTAAGTTAGATGATGTACAATCTATCAGTTATATATGAACTCACCTTTTTCAGGGAAATTTTTTGCTTTATTACATTACATTACTTTGCCAATATCTCAATATGCAATATAACCTGCATAACTCAAGTTAACGGACTCAGACAACCTACGTATGGCAATCCTATCTTCATATATGTCAAGCAAACATCATAACATATCAAGTCTATATCATAATATCATTATTACAAGGTACAATATTCCTAAAAGATACCATTTGCAATATCATATCAAAATGGGCTTTAAACCATTATCGGATGCCCTAAACCCTAACCTCATGAAAAGGTTAACACCTAAAGTGAATGCACAAGCTACTAAAGCATATGTACAAGTAATATAACATCTCATTTGAAATATATAATCTCTTTAAATCAAAGTACAAGTCCTTAAAAGCTCAATGTATAAGTCATTAAGCTCAATCCATAAAATAGCCGTTTTACCTCCATTTTCATTCTCATCTCTTCACTATCACTTGTGAGCAAGCTACTATACTCATTTTACAAGATGTAAACCCTAAATATTCTATTCATAAGCTTTCATACATCTTTTTACACTCAAAACCCTAATTCAAAACCCTAAACCCTAAAACCGAGCTAGTTTCTAAACCATGACCTGTTTCTTGGCTTTTATCCATTGTAAACCCAAACCAACACTCAAATAAGTTGTAAAAGCTTATTTTACAATCATATCAATCCTATTCAATCATTATTTCATCATTACTTCATCATTTTACTTCACTTGTACGTAAAACATATCCTAGAAACCCTAAATGTACCTAATTGGTTCATTTAACCCGTTTACTTGTTTTAAACCATTCTAATCCCAAATAACCAACCAAGGGCCATTATAAACTCATAAAATGAGTTTACAAATCATTATCTATCATTAACTTGGCAATGTGCAAGAAATCAAAGCCTAGAAAACCTTAACGAATCCAGAAAACCCTAATTATGCCCTAATTGTAACTTTGACCCGTTTTCTCAATTTCAACCCATTATAACTTAAACCAATGACCAAAATTCATTTATAATACTTTATATAAGCCCTAGGATTTGTATTCCATCATTCCTAATCAAAAGTATACAAAATATAAGCCAAAGAAAAGCAATAAAACCTAAACGAGCCCTATTGAAACCCATACTCCCATTTCTTCAATTCTAATCCGTTTTAACCCAGAACGAAATGCTAATACTTGTAATTGACATTAATCCAGAACTCTTAAAAACCTATTTTATCATTCCTTAATCATTTATAACACAATGTACCTTGTTAAAACCTTTGAACAACATGTCGAACCCAAAAATTGACCCGAACCCCTTTTTGCTCAATTTTGAACCAATTCAAACCATTCCAAGTGAAAATAACTTATGTGAACTCCTTCTAGAAACCCTCAAGCAGCTTATTCACCTCCTTAGACCATTCCTTGGTCAAAAATGAGAGCACATGGCCTCTCTTTTGCTCCACTTCAGCCGCGGCAGCAAGAAACACCACCACCTCATTCAAGCTACTTTCCTAGACCTCCACACTTCATTTTCTAGCTTATACACCTCCCTAACTAGACCCTCTATGTGTCAAGACCAGATCATAACCCTTGCTTACTCATTATACCTTCAAATGGGTATAAATAGGGGCATAGTGTGTTCATTCTTCTTCATCCCCCACTTCCTCCTCTATAACCCTTCATAGAAGCAATCCTTTGCTCTAATAGATCCTAAGTGATCTTAAGAAGTCTCAAGTACAGAAAGGAAGCAAAAGAAACCAAGAAACGAAGCCCGGGAGTCGTTACTCTAGCCGTACGAAGCCGAAAGTCCCGATTCGCTGACCGTTTTTCCAAGCTATAAATCTATCTAAACCCAGGTTCAAAAAACTTATATTTGCTCAGTAACGTCATAATAGATTCATATGTTTCCTACTAAAAATCATAATATAAAAGCTTGAACTCAAAAACCTAAGGTTATGGCCATTTTTCTGATCTAAACCCGACGCCCGGAGAACCTCAAATTTCATGTTTTTACTTAAACTATGGGTTAAACTTGTAAAATTTTGTTATAATCAATCCTAATAGCTATTATAAAATGTTAAAATAATGCTTGATAAGTTCATAAGAGAAATTATGACCTCTTAAAACCCGCGGAGCGTGTTTTTTTCATTTTTGAGAAATCCCTTAAATTTTTGACCCGTTTTTAACCTTTTAACATAACGAAGCCGTTAAATTAAACTTAAGTTGTTAAATCTTCATATTTTAGTTTATTATAACTTATAAATGACTATTGAAATGTTAAATTAAGCTTGCATGGCAATTTGGACATGTTTTGTAATTATAATCCATGTAAGGGGTATATATCGTAAATTTCAGAAACTTATAACCAAAAGGACTAAAAGTGTCATTTTATTAAAGTTATAACTATAGGAGTCTATTATGTCACTTTTTAAAGTATAAGGTTTACTTGGTATATCAATAAAAGTTGAAGGACCAAAGTCGGATAAAAATGCAACCCCAAGGTCTACTTGCAATTTTCCAAAACCCCAGGTTTAAAATGTAACATTTTGAAAAAGTGAAAAATCATATCCAAACACAACATTATATGTCATAACTTTAATTAACGCTCCTCCGTTGCTTATATTTCCAGATCTAATAAAAAGCTTAAAACTGCTTAATGTTTCCTAATCCTTATATCATTTCATCCAACGATGTGCTTTTAAAAATCATCCCCCGATCCAGATCAACCACTAATACAGAGGGAGCTCATATTAAGAATTTTCATCTTGGTATTACCTTCTGTCTGAGTTGTTTGGGTTTATGAATTTTAAAGTGCCCTAACTCACAAACGTTTACGAAATGACATTCTAAACTATGCTGCCTGAACGGTGTTATGCTAATTATATATCAAAACCACATCGATAAATCCAAAAACTTTAATATATACAAATCAAACTACGACTTGCCATATCTTTAACGCCAGGTTGTCTTGTGATTGCCGTATTGAAGCCGTTACTTTCATTCCCTATACATTAGCTATCAATTTCCTTATCACTGTTCAGGTGAGTTCATAGCCTCGCATTTCAATCTTTTTATAAACCCGCGAGGGGGATACATGCTATAAACATGAATGCAATTATTTTTCTACATGCTATTTCAATTTACTATTGCCTAAGTAACTGCTTTGCCTTTAAGTCCCCATAATCATGAACCGTTAATTACTCTCCGTAGTAAGCGCGAAATATGTAATAGATCATTGGGTGGAGACACTCATTGGTGTACCCAGTTAACGTGTACCCAAGTTGCACATCATTAGAAATCCACGCGGGTATTTTGGCAAAAGGTGCCCCGCAGGGGCAATATTATCCATTTATAACCTAAGGCAATCGGATTCCATGAGCTAATGGCAATAATGAATTATGTTTTCAAAACTTAGGGTGAAAATCAACGTAAACCACCCAAATAATCTGCGTATTGCATTTAAATATATTACTTAAACCTATGGATTCACTCAACCTTTGTTTTGAACTTTTTAGCATAGGTTATCTCAGTAACTAATGGCATGGAGTGACGAGGATCGAAATGAAGAAGGAAACCGTTTATCATATCAAATGTTGTATTTTAGATTCTGAAACCTCTCGTTTTGTAAAAAACTCATGAAGGAAATAAGAATGATAACTTATTTTCAAAAACGACTCTTTTGATTCGTTTTCTATGATTATGACTGTTATACCTTGAAGTAATACCCCAGATTAGCTTCCGCTGCTATATGTAAAATGGGGGTGTTACAGATGATTCCCGAGCAACTAGCCTTTTTACAAACTTAGCAACAAGCTTTTGTTGAATTTCAACAAACTTTCCAAAACCGACAACAAAACCCACCACAATTCGAAATACCACAACAACATAGCCAATCGTCAAACTCACTCTCACAAGCCGAAGCCGAACCAAAACGTGTACCTCGGAAACGATCGACAAGAAAAACCAAAGCCGTGGATATTCCGGACGCGGGGGTTTCGTTTCTTTGGCAACCGGACGAGGGAACTATACTTGCAAAATGTTTCGTTGCCGTTTCCAAAGATGGAAATGTCGGAAGGTCACAACCGAAGGATACTTTTTGGCATCGGGTTTTGAACGAGTTCAATCGGTTGAATTTTCAAAAACGTACCATGAAACGCCCCTTTCTAGCCTCGATATTTGACCCGAAATCAAAAACTTTTGCGGAAACGCTTGACCAGGAATGACCTTGTTTCATTCATTAACATACTTTTTAAAATGCATTCCACTTAAACCCTTGAAAGTTTCATTATCATAAAATAGACTCTATGAGCTTTACAACGATATAAAGAACTCATTCTAACTCTTTACGGTTTGGTTTTTACGACCAAAACAAGATTGACGAAAACTGTAACATTTCTCAATTTCAGGTCATTTTACGTCTCCTATTATTCGTCACTGTTTATTTTGGTCCGATACACAGTTACTTTTAATTTAACTTTAAGCTAAATCGCGTAGACTAAGAGAATACTCATTTTAACGGTAAACCAGGACACCAAATAAAATTAAGGTTTACACAATCAAGGTTATATAATTATTAAGAAAGATAGTATTGACATTTGCGTATTTTAATTTATTGGTACACGTATAAAGGCTTAATGTTTCGCAATAAATACATTTAGACACGCCCAAGCCAAAATACGTAGACTTACCTAGATCTCAAAACCAACACCCACTATTTAATCCTTAAACACTAAAATTAATAAAATCTTATGTTATCAACCCATTAGGGGCCGGATGTGGGGAAACAAAAGCAACTAAGAAAAATCTTAATATCCCCTAAGTAACTTGTACATCAAGGTTTTAATAAAAGGATTGTACTTAATGTCTCCTAGTTAAAGCTATTACACAGTGGATTATGACCACTTTGGATCCCCTCTTTCTTTGATAACCCGCGCAAACACTCATACATATACACAAACCATGAAATCTTGCTAAATCCTAGTAAATCTTGTACATATATCTTGTAATTAAGATATGTACTAAGTAGTATTAGCAAAACCATGTCTTGATAACTAGAAACCACAAAACCACACAAGAGGGCACGGTTTGGTTTGATTTTGGACTAGGAAAGCTAACAGCTCTCATGCCTAAATATATACAACTCACATTGACACTTACATTTCTTGAAAACTCATAAACACATTAAACACTCTCTCTCAAACAAACCATCCTTGTCTCTCTTGTCTCGGGTCATAAGCTGCAAACAAACACCTTCATAAATCTTATTCGAACCCACAAACAATACTAGGGTATTCATACAAGTTCATAAGGAGGAACGCGAGCCAAGGTTGAGTTATTTGATAATCTTTAAAGCTTAGGGTTTGCGTACATTGGGTTATACGATCGGTGACAAGCACGTTTTGGATTGACATTATACTCCCGTTACAACCACTCAACCAAAGCACAGGACCCTTGTAAGTCGCGTTCAAGCTTGTACACTTTCGTATTATAAATATTTCATTGATTTTCTAGTCGTGTAGGTCCACGGTATATAGTCAAATTTACAATATAACAAGAGTATGAACGTGCAAAGGCTCAACCCATGCATGGTTCACGTACATATATATACATATATTCGATCTTGTGTGGTGCTAGAATGAGTAACATATACAAAACAAGGCTTAACGATGACTAAGGGTTACACGTTTTCATTTACAAATGAATCTTACAAAAACCGTACGTAAACTTTTCATAAGAACGAAATGGCGTGGCTAGGGAAGGTTGTAGACAAGATAAACGAAATGGCGTGGCTAGGGAAGGTTGTAGACAAGATAAACGAAATGGCGTGGCTAGGGAAGGTTAGAACAACAGATTCGGAGGTATGGTAAAATGGAAAAGAAATTGATCCATGTTTATTAGAGAGAAAAGATAAAAGATGGGAAGTTGTGTGTGTGCTTGAGAGAAAGGAGAAAAACACACACACTCACACTTTACAAATGTGAACTTCTACCTCTCCATGGAAGTATAGAGGGGGTATTTATAGTCTCAGGCTTGACTAGCTAAACTAACCCGACACGACTATAAATGATAAATGTAATTCCGGATTAGTCACCATATTTTAGGGCTAACAATCTTCCCCCAATATGTGGACATACGGAATTACTTACAATGTTCCTATCAGGTACAAATACAACACAAATAAAGTCTTCCAAAGCGCTTCCAGAGCTAAAGATGTCTTCTGAGTACTCCTTGTCTTGAAACTTGTACTCCAGCTTGGATCTTCTGTGTCTTTACTTGTACAGGAACCATTGTAGTATGCATGAGTTGGATTAACTTCCCCCCAACTCATGCAGCATGTCTTGAAAAGCTTTCTTCATAGACTCCTTTTTGGCAAAGTTTCTGAATCAGCTTCCCCCCAAACCAACATCCCCTGACTTGACAGCTTCTGAACATTGATGACTTGAAACAATCTTCTAACTTTTTTTGTCATTCAAAGTGCACAACAGAATTTTGTAGAAGTCAAACCACACCAACGACCACTGCTTCTTGTCATTAGGGCTTGGTGAATATTCGTTCGGGGGTGCATGCGAGAAATCAACAACTGTTCTTCTCACTGTTTTACAGAATACTATACTTCACCAACCATTCGAAGTGAACTATATACACTACCCTCCCTGGAAAGTTGACATGGTAACATCAAAGTCAATTAAAGTCCCGAATCGTACCCATTTTCTCCATGATGGTTCGAACATTCTCGGAAGCATCATTTGGTCGTGTACGTCCATATACTACGAAAAGTTCTTGTATAAGCACAAATCTTGATATACATAAAGAATCATTACCCTCTTCCACTCACGAAACCGTAAAGGAATTGAAGGCAAAATCAAGAACACTTGTATAATCAAGGTCTTTGTGAATGAATGTCATCGAAGCCCTTTGAAGATTTTGCTTAGACTGTAAAGTATCTTTGTCTTGGAATAGCATAAAAATACTCGTGAGAAGTGCTGATTACATCTCAACCTTTAAACTCTCTGGCTAACTTACCAACCTCGTATTCTGTAGGCTATTGTCGTGATCACATGGGGAAGTAAACCCGATATATCAAACTTGAAACTGAAGTAAAATCCCCCAAATTTGTTACTTAATCTTGCACTGTTGTTGATTGAAGAACGGTGTAGAAGAAAATCTCTAAGTACCTTATACCCAACATCAAAAGTATAAGAAGTACAACACCTCTTGAAATTATCCACATCGACATCTGCGTGTGACACTGAGTACTACAACGTAACTCCTTTAAGTGATAGTTATCCAGGTCTTCATCCAACCACCCCTTGACTTCTGGAAACTAGATAATCCAAGTCTTAATCATAACTGTATATGTTCAAGCAAGTCATCAATCGATAGAAAATAGAAGAAAGTCTCGATGATGAAATAAGTAGACACCTTCGTAAAACCCACTTCAATATCAAATAAGGGATACTAAATCAACTTCGTGATCACTTGTCATCGTAGTCCGAATCCTTAACCGTTTGTCGTTTTAGTGAATCTTATAAGGATCGTTTTAGCAATAAGTGTTGTGTTTGCTTTGGTGTTTATATTTTGATTTGTCTTGATGATACTACCAAATCAGCAAACCACACACACGAATCGCTCCTGTGCTCTGATGCCAATTGTTGGTTCCATGATCATTCATACAAACCTTAACAATGATGTGTAGAATCAAGATGCAGAAAATAAAGACTTTTATTAATGATTGAAAGAAACTTTTTGGTGTTTAGAGACCCTAATAATAATATTGACTAACTAAACTGTCTCTAATGTCTAACCTAATTTTGACTAAACTAGGTGTATTTATACTAACAAGGATAGGCCTAGGAGGCCTTTGTGGGCGTTTCCTAACTATCATAATGTTGACTAGTCAACACATTTATTGTCTAGTCAACACTTTTTTTACAATTTTTTGTCCCTTGTGTTGGTTTTCCTAACAATCATAATTTGACTAGACAGTAGGGGTATTATGTTGGGCAACACATTATTGTCTATATCAACACATTTATTGTCCTAGTTCATAACCGACAAGACTTAATGTAATTCTGTTTTAGTCAACATATTTTAATGCTAACAATCTTCCCCCAATATGTGGACACAAACGGAATTACTTACAATGTTACTAACAAGTACAAATACAATTAAATAAAATCTTCCAAAGCGCTTCCAAAGCTGAAGTTGTCTTGTGAGTTCTCCTGGTCTTGAAACTTGTATTCCAGCTTGGATCTTCATTGTCTTTACTTGTTCTGGAACCATTGTAGTAGCAATGATATTGATTAAACTTCCCCCAATTCCATGCAGCATGTCTTGAAAAGCTTTCTTCATAGACTCCTTTTTGGCGAAGTTTCTTGAAATCAACTTCCCCCCAAACCAACATCCATATCTTGAGCAGATTCTCTAAACATTAAATGTAGCTTGAACAATCTTCTACTTGTCATCAAAGTGCACACGGAATTTTGTAGGAAGGTCAAACCATCACAACGACCACTGCTTCTTGTCATCAGGGCTTGGTGAATATTCATTCGGGGGTGCATGTGAGAAATCAGCATCTGTTCTTCTCATGTTTGTAGAATACTTCACAAACCATTCATAGTGAAGTAAGTCTAACACTACTTCCCCCTGTGAAGTTGACATGTAACATCAAGGCAATTAAATCCCTGATTGTACAACATTTACCCCATGATGGTTGCGAACTCTCGGAAGCATCATTGTCGTGTACGTTCATATACTCGAGAAGTTCTTGTCATAAGCACAAATCTTGATATACAAAAGAATCATTACCCTCTTGACTTCACAAACCGTAGAGGAGAAATGAAGCAAGAATCAAGAACACTTGGTATAATAAGGTCTTTGTGAATGAATGTCATCTGAAAACATTGAAGATTTTGCTTAGACTGTGAAGTATCTTTGTCTTGGAATAGCACAAAAATACCCCGAGAATTGCTGATTACATCTCAACTTAACTCTCTGGCTAACTTAACCAACCTCGTATTCTGTAGGCTATTGGTCGTTTCACATGGAAGTAAACCCATATATCAAACTGAAACTAAATAAAAACCCCTAATTTGTTACTTACTCTGCACTGTTGTTGGATTGAAGAACGGTGATAAGAAATCTCTAAGTACCATATACCAACATATCAAAAGTATAAAAGTACACAACTCGTGAAATTATCCACATGACATCTGCGTGTGACACTGATACTTTCTACAAACGTAACTCCTTAAAAGATAGTTATCCAGGTCTTCATCCAAGCCACTCCCTTGACTTCGAAAACTCATAATCCAAGTCTTAATCATAACTGTAAACGTTCAAGCAATCATCAATCGATAGACAAATAGAAGAAAGGTCGACGGATGATGAAATAAGTAGATGCCTTCGTGAAAACCAACTTCAATGTTTAAATAGGGATACCAAAATCAACTCGTGATCACTTTTGTCACGTAGTCCCCGAATCCTTAACCGTTTGTCGTATTTAGTGAATACTTATAAGGAATCGGTTTATAGCAATAAGTGGTTGTGTTTGCTTTGGTGTTTATATTTTGATTTTCTTGATGAACACCAAATCAGCAAACATACACAGACAATCGCCTCCTAGTGCTCAAGATGCCAAAAATGTTAACCATAAGAAACACTAGGAACAACATCGGGGAATGATTGAAACAAATAAGTAGCCATATTATTGATGATGAGAGAAAAAAGGGAAAGATGTGTGTGTGATAGGAGAGAGAAACACACACACACACACCTTATGTGAAATGTTACAAATGAATCCTCTCCCCTCCTATGGAAGTATAGGAGGGGGTATTTATAGTCTTTGTGTCGGTTTCCTAACTATCATAATGTTGACTAGTCAACACATTTATTGTCTAGTCAACACATTTATTGTCCTTGTGTTGGTTTCCTAATAATCATAATTTTGACTAGTCAACACATTTATTGTCTAGTCAACACATTTATTGTCCTAGTTCATAACCGACATGACTTAATGTAATTCCGTTTTAGTCAACATATTTTAATGCTAACAATCTTCCCCCAATATGTGGACACAAACGGAATTACTTACAATGTTACTAACAAGTACAAATACAATTAAATAAAGTCTTCCAAAGCGCTTCCAAAGCTGAAGTTGTCTTCTGAGTTCTCCTGGTCTTGAAACTTGTATTCCAGCTTGGATCTTCATTGTCTTTACTTGTTCTGGAACCATTGTAGTATGCATGAACTGGATTAACTTCCCCCCAATTCATGCAGCATGTCTTGAAAAGCTTTCTTCCTAGACTCTTTAATGATGAAGTTTCTGAATCAGCTTCCCCCCAAACCAACATCCCTATCCTAAGCAGATTCTGAAACTTTGATGTAGATTGAACAATCTTATACTTTTCATTAACCTGCACAGCGGAATTCTGTAGAAGTTAAACCACACTAAGTACTACTGCTTCTTGTCATTGGGTCTTGGTGAATATTCATTCGGGGGTACATGCAAGAAATCAACAACAATTCTTCTCACGTATGCAGAATACTTCATAAACCATACTAAGTAAAGTAGTATACACTACTTCCCCCTGGAAGTTGACATGGTAACATCAAAGTCAACTAAGTCCCGGATGTACACATTTTCCCCCATGATGGTTGCGAACTCTCGAAAGCATCACTGTCGTGTACGTCCATATACTCGAGAAGTTCTTGTCTTAAGCACAAATCTTGAGATCCAAACAAACCATTACCCTCTTGTCTTCAGAAACCGTAGAGGAGATGAAGCAAGAATCAAGAAAACTTGGTATAATCAAGTTCTTGTATATGAATGTCGTTGAAGAACTTTGAGAATTTTGCTTAGACTGTGAAGTACCATTGTCGTGGAATAGCACAATAATATCCCGTGAGAATTGCTGATTACATCTCAACCTTTAAACTCTCTGGCTAACTTACCAACCTCATATTCTGTCGGCTATTGCTGTGACCACTTGGTGAAGTAAACCCGATATACCAAACTTGCCACGCCAAAACAAACTTAGTACCCTACAATTTAAGAAAGTACTGCTGACAGAACCAAGAGAAATACTTCTTCATCACTCAAACAACTCCACACTCTACTCCAACAAACCTTTGGAGATATGAAACACTTGCTCACTTCTTCTAAACATAGGTCAGCTAAAGCAGTTTTCAAAGAAAAGAAAAAAGAGTAGAAATTAAAATGCTAAAAATGGCTGAAAGACCAAGACCACTTCCACAGATCATATAAACATTGAGCCTCTCCCAAGATTGATCCAAATTAAAAGAAAAAGAGGATTGAAAAATGAGGAAACTGATACTAAGAATTTGAAGAAAGTACTTGAAGCTAAAAAGAAGTTTGATCAGATTTGCTCATGATGAAAGCGGCTAGAAAAATACAAGAAAATAGAAGCTGAAAAAGAGAAAAAGGGTAACGAGGAGGAGAAACTAAGACTAGCACTCTCTAATAATATGACTTTATTCAAGCAAGAATTGAAGCTGACAAACTTCTAGCTGAAAGAGTACAAGAAGCAAAGAGAGAACAGTTCATAGTAGAAGAGAGAGCAAAATTTCTTCATGATACTATAGCTACTCAAAGAAGAATCCTTGCTCAACAAAGATCTAAAGCTATTAGAAACAAACCTTTCCCCCTAACACACGAACCATTTAGAATCAAATGATAACTTATTGAAACAAGTTGGAAACCATAAGCATGCCTGACTTTTGAAGACCAAAAGTTTTGATGACATAAGGCTTTGTAGGAAAAAAGTAAAAGAAGTTTGATGAAGTTTTATTGCTAATTGTTCTACTGAAATGATAGAAAGATTCAAAGAAATGAATGAAGGAGCTAGTGATCCTGACAAGAAAAGAAGTTGTCAAGAAATGTCTCAACTAAGTACCTTCAAGCAAGATTAGCAACAGGTACAAAGACAGAAAAGGTGTCATAAAAGATGATTGCTAGAAAAGAAAAAGCTATAACCAATGTTTGATAGTGATGATAAACACAGAAATGTCTAAAGATTTTACATTTGAAAGTACCAAGATATGAAATAATGGAAGAAAATCTTTATTTCAATGGACAAGGTTTCATCACAGAGGGGGATTACCTTGTTGTCTACAGATAAATGAAATTTTACATATCATCTATCTAAGAGGTACTTCATATTTTTGATAGACAAATCTTTTCACTTATATGAATTGGTAATGAAGTAGTGCTCAGAAAGCACACTAGAAGGTATAGAGTTTATTCTTTGGGGAGACTTGAAGATTATGATGAAATCCTCAATAGAAGTAACTGATCAAGGTGATTTCTGGAATGATCAACAAATTGGAGATTTGTCACTAGAGACTGTATGTAGGCTTGTGAGTCTGTATAATAGAGTTTAAGGATGAATAGTCATTCACTATCTAGTTGAAAAGAAAATATCCCTCTCTCCAAGGAATTGCTGCAAAGAATGCTTGATTTTGGATTAGAATTTGAGGTAGAAAGTACTGCTGCATTAGATTTGATAAGGTTCATTAAGCAACACTTAAAAAGTAAAGATGACATGAATTAAATTTTAAAGTTTTTGCTAACCCCACACAACAAATGGTCATCAGTTCACCATCGCTTAATAGGCATAAAACTGGCTAAGTATTCATAACAAACATATTTGGAAGACTTCTTAAACCATTTATGGTTGATAATTACCAAAAATTGTAGGGTTCATCAACTCACCTTGCTTTCATTTAAAGTTTGCGAGTCCTGGATCAAACATTCTTTGGTAAAGACTACTCAAATTTGCTGATAGCTGATAAGTTTGCTAAAAACTATAGGTTTATTCAACGCACATTTATGGCATAAAAGCATGGCTAGACCAAAAGCAAAACGTATTTGTAAAGAGAAATCAATTCCGTTGATGGTGGACCAGTTCACCAAAAACTTAATTAATCAACTCACCATAATTGTAAATAAAGAGTTACTATCCCAGAATCAAATGGCTAATGTAAACATATCAATCCTTATGGCTGGTAGTATTGCCAAAAACTACCAATCCAACTTAGATAGATTGTTCTGAAAAAGTTGCTGTTGAATAACGTTTGCTAAGGATAGCAAAAGATGTCAAAAAACTTTAAGGATCAATCACGATTGTCAAGTTTTAATACATCCTCCATGAAGTTCACAAGAATCTACACCGAAGAAACATGAAGTTAAACAAAATTCCAACAATCATGTTTATGGGAGGATTTTGATTACACATTCCTACTTGTACCATGATAGTTTATATACTTAGTACTGCTAGTATTAGTTTTAGTACTGAACATACAAAATGTTAAGTACTGCTCAGATAGCTTAGTACCGTTAATAATAATAGTTAAGTACTGTTTAAGAGATATGCATGAGATATTATAGAAAGATATGCATTATCTTTTAAACGCATTTTATAACTCAAATTAGGTTTTCCTTTGTGTATAAAAAGGAACCCTTACGGCCATAGTTAGAGATATCATTCTTGCCAATCTCACAGTTAGCAATTAATACAAAACTAGTTATCAATACTCATTGTTCTTCTTTTGCTTTAAAAGTAGATTCTGCATAACTCATATGTTCTAATCATTTTCTCTCCTGTAGTTGTATGAATCATTCATATTACTACAACCCCTTAACAAGGTAGTAAATCTATAATCAAGGGATCCACAAAACCTAAAAAGCAAAAATAAAAAATTAAAAATTTCAAAAAACAAAAATAATCTTCTCCGACTGTCTCTCGACAATCGATAACTTTGCCACCTAAAAATTTGATTAATTATTATTACGGTGAATCAATGAAACAGAGCGAGTGTTCAAATGTTTTCAAAACATGTCATTTCACTTTATTCTCTATGCTTCTAATAAAATGTCACTTAGAAATCAATCTCTAAAGAAGAAATGTTTATTTATGTACATTTATCCTAAACAACCAGAAGTTCATATCCTTCTCGGTCCTTGAGCCAAGTCATATAACGATTCAAATTTGAAAGATCAAAGAAGAAGTCTAAGGAAAATATGGTAAACAAGAATATATCTCACATATTTTCCTGTTACACTATTTATCAAGATATTTCAAAAAAAATTCAAAATTCTTTCAAATTATGTGCTCAACAAACTCCCACTCTAAGTTTTTCACTCTATCTAGTAATTGAAGGAGTATAATAAAGATGATTCATTCTGCATGCCACTCCTGTTCATCCCAAGACTTAGTTAGCTCATGTGAATTCAACAATTAAACTTGTCTTTAATTCACTAAAGTTTGTTAAAAATTGTAACCAAAAAGCAATTTTTTCGAGGGGAGAAATATAATTAAATGTATCATACAGATTAATAACGGATACGATCTTCCAATCCTATAAGCGTTCCCAACACTCCATGTGCAAAACTCATTCATAATATAATGGTCATATGTGTAGGAGGGCTTTTTGGTAATTCTGGAAACACTCAATGTGTCTTAAATGATTCTCAGACACTTAAATTGAGTTATTAATGGTTTTATGATCTTCATAGAATACACAAAGACCGACCAGCACTGTTGTTACGCAGGAGTCAAAGGCGATAAGTTAAGTATATATGTTCCAGATCCACCAAACCGAGGATTACCCAATGAACACTCCAGTAGATAGAGTAGAATCCTAGGAATGATTGAAAAAAGAGTAAAAGTTAAAATAATGGAATATGCTGACTGAGATGGACTAAGTGCTGGAAGAAACCCAACAAGTACTAGTCATGAAGTCTCGATAAACACTAAAGTTGGAAGAATGAAAAAGAATTGTAAGGATATAAAAGAAAGAAACCCTTCAATACAACCCTAATATGCCAATGCACAACCCTCCCTAACCATCAAATCCTCAAATATTTTTTTTCATTCTCACAGAGATCAATACTTTCTATCGGCTTACTCATTCGAAGATCTTATATTGAGAAAGGTGTAGTCCCCTCCAGCCTCTGAATACCAAATAACAAATAGCAACCTAAAGTCAGAGCCAACGAGATTAATTAAAAATCTCACTAGACACAAATTCCATATATAAAAAGTTGTACATCATAATACAACAGTTGGGTATCACAAAGTCCACGCATTAATTCCTTGTCATAATTGCTAGACAATAAGTGATTTCTCTAGATTCAAGTGAACGAGGAAATCCTCTTGAGACAACATCAAACAAGCACTTGTAGGTGAACTTACGAGATTCTAAATGAAATCAACTTATTTAACTGATATTCAATTTTTGGGTCCCATTATATGATTGACGACTCAATCAGAAGATTGTAACTATCCTGATTCACACTGACCGGGTTGTCTGCTTTATTTTTTTTGAACGTTCCGGTAATGAGAACAAGCAAGTACGTTGAAAACAAATGCAATCGCGTTAAGATCAATACCTTTGAGCTGAAACATGTCAAAGGAGGTTTCTTCTAAATTGAACCACCTGATCACAGGTACATATTATTTATATTGTAAAATGTCCTCACGGAACCAGGTTTAATGTAACCGAAATCAAGACGAATGACAAGCCATATCGCCCATACTAGCTTTTATCACATAAACGTTAATTTCAGGTATAAGTGACGCTTACAACCTCATTCCAGCAGAGTTCAAGATCAAGACCTCATCTCAATGCAACAAAAGATATATTCATGATGAAACCAAACCATCAAAGTCCCTCTTTCCGCAAATCTCTGATGTACAAGCCTTCCTCAAAAGAAAAAAACTTTTTTTGACAAGATTGCCAAACAATAAAAAAAGTTATATCTTACAAGTGACTCCTACCATGATGTGGTACAAGTAATCATGTTAAAAAAATGTTGAAGGAGATTGTTAGCAAGCTTTCAAGACATTGAGCATCAGGGTGGAGACATAAGATTGCAAGGCGGCATAAAGATTCAAGGATAAAGATTTAGATATCTCAGTAGTCAAGATAAATCAATGCCAAAGACCATGATATCAGTATTTTATCAAAGTATATCAAGTTAAAGATCAAGATCAAAGATCACAAGCATGCAGAAGGATCTTCAAAAAGAATTGCCAAGAATACAAGGCTCCAAGACTCAAGAGGTCACAAGAAGGATCTATAAATGAATGACCACCCCGTAGGGGGAGATTGTTAGCCATGTTTTTATTAAAGTGATGGTCATTATCAATCCCGAACCTTGTATAGGAAAACATAGTTTTGCTGGAATTACTCTAAGCTAGTTGGGCCTTAGTGTCAGGCTTAAAGCCCATAGGTAAGTGGTTCGGCCTAACCATATTGCAAACACACCCATGAAGGGTTTTATCTCTTATAACTATATAAAGCCCTCTCCAAGTGCGGAGACAGTGTTGCTTCACATTTTGTTTCTAGTGCAAGTAATCATTTTCTCTCTTTTATTTCTCTCTCTAGTTCTTTCTCTCTCTAAAATCTTTTCTATTATTTTGTGTTTTTGGCGATGAAATGATATCATCCAACAAACACAAATGTTCTTTTTCAAATTTCAATTTGGGAAGACCTCGTACGAGACCATTTTTAGCCAAATTATTAATAGCACCAAAGTTCAAATGTGACAATCGTCGGTGCCATAACCATGATTTTGTTTTTGAGTCTTTGGACAAGAGACAAATTGGAGAAGACACCATCATATCCCCAATTGACAAAGTATAAAGGTTGGTTTCCTGAGATCCTGAGAGTAAGCTATATACTTAAATTTTCTAAAAAGAAATTTTTCTATATTCCGCCTAATAAATGTTGCAAAAAAATAATAATGATGATGATGTATATTAATAAATAGAAACAATTTCCTCGTCAGTTTACTGGATCTTGTCGGCTTACAACCGATGTTTCAGTCTTCATATAAGGCGGGGGCCTACAACACCGCGTAAATAAACCACTACCTCTTGCCGGCTCACAACCGATGTGGTAGTCGTTTAAAAGGTGGAGGTAATATATTATGATTATAGCAAAAAAAATGATGTATAGTTGTTGAATAAATAAGTATATTAAAATCTCTTTTTCTAAAATTTAAATATATTTTTGAACTAGGACTAATTTGCTTTAGTTGTAGTTTTTCTATGTATAAACGGGAAGTCCAAAGGTTTTGAAACCAAAGGTCCGTGAGTCTCGAAACTAGTCTCTGTGGGGTGTCAAAATCCTGGTCACTTAGCCGCAAGGTTGGGATGTGCCGAGACAAAAGTCGCTACATGAGATGATCTCGCCTTCAAACTCATTATTCTTGGGTGGAACGTGAAGCATAGAAATTTTGCAACTTTCTTAAAATGTTGATCCATGGTTGAAATTTGAAATGAGCACACTCACATAATATATTATAATTTTCAGGAGTGAAAAGTTTGCAAGTTACAAATACGAGTAGTGTTAGCATCTTATCTTGTATTTTAACGGTGATTTCGTTTTTAAGCTTGGTTTAGGACAAGTGAAAAATTAAGGACGATGAATTTATCCTTTTTGGGCATTTTAGGATTGAAGTGCTTCTTATTCTATGACCCTAAAGGTTATGAAAATAACGAAAGTCAAACATTCTAGTTAGTTGCTCAAAAAAAAAAAAGAAAAAAAAAGTAAAAAAAAAGATGAAAAAGGAAAAAAAAATATATTGGTAATTAGTGTAAATATATAAAAATGGTTAAAACGGGGCTTTTCAAAACTAATGATTTTTTTTAATTCCCTTTGATGAACACTTAGCTACTTTTTGAGGTAATTAGTCGAGGGGGATTGAGGTTCTTGGTTTTCTAAAGTGTTTACTTATAGCATTGCCTGAGGACACGACAATAGTTTAGTATGGGGGATTTTGGTATGTGCTTAATTACACATACCTTTTACCTATAAAAATGAGCCTAAAATGATCAAAATATATCAAAAATGCATTTTTTTGTGTTTTATGATTTATGATGTGCAGGTAACGGATATTCACTAAAGAACAAAAACAAGGCCAAAAACGGACAAAACCAAGCACGGGATTGGAAAGAGCACGGAAATTTGAGTCAAACGGTGCATTCATCTTTTATTGGGCCGGCCCAACATCATTTATATGGGTCGGACCGACCCATACTCATTAAAGCTAAAAGTTCAATTTACTTATCATGCTCGGTCCAAGATTAAAAATGCAAACAAAGGCCCAAGTTTAATGATTATACTCGGCCCATCTCCACCTAGTAAGCTGCTAGCCCAGAAATGAATTGTAAAAAAGAAACCTACCCACGTTTGAAAGGCCCATGAAGTGATGATACAAACTAAGTAAATTAATTGAAGATGAAAATTACAACAAAATGAATTAAAGATGAAAGCTAGTCACGTGGCTCTTATTAATTCAACACTACTCACGTGTCCCTCCACTAACACCTTTACTTCTCCAAGATATATATATTAAATTGTTATACGAAGGATGTGGGTGGAGAAGTGAATTGCGTTTAATCAGCGCACATATCTAAGTGCCACCGTGGCTATTCGATATTGGTAGATCTAGAATACTGTGATGATGTACTAGGTAACGATCACGAGGTCAGGTCACATGTTGGGTTTCTTTATTACGCGTTTCAAGTTAAAGGACCAAACTGCCTCTCCACTTTGCACTGAAGATATTTTTGAAGGCCTGAAAAGACGTCATTACCCTTCCTCACATCTTTGGCTATTTAATAAAAGACGCAACAGTGGCATGCATGACAGTTTTTTTTGATAGTAGTAGTGTGGTATTTAGTTTCTCTCCAAAAAATTATTTAGCATATTGTACTTTCTGTTCCAACTTATTTGAGCTTATTGTAACAAAGATTTTATGGCTTATTGGTATGAGATGGTTTGATTTTTAGCTTATAACTCGGTGCTTATTGTTGCTGATTGCTCTTTCTTTTTCTTTAGCTTATTTCTACTAGTCAAATAAGCTCTCTATTATCTTATTTGATCTTTATCTAAGCTCATATATCAACATAAGCTACGGCTTAATAGTTTTTATTTTCTCTTTTTCTCGTGCTTATCCCTCTAGCTCGATTCAGTTCATAAGAAAAGTACATTGAGCTTATGTGCTCGGCTTATTTTTAAGCCTAGTTACTTTTAGTTCTGAGAGCTTATTTGCGTTTAGTTTAGCTTATTTTTCAAAAAAATAAAATTCTAAAATAGTTTTAAGTAAGGTTTAAGTTTTCGTTCATGAATTTTTTTTAGCTTATTTGTTTTCAAAAGTATTAAGGATAGCTTAAATATTTAGCTTTTTGGGTTCTTCTTCTATCCATCTTGCTCGATTCGAGTGTCCTTCAAAAGGAGTATCAAGATTTAATTCTTGGCTTATTCAATAAGCCTTAATCTTCTTTAGAACTCGAGAGCTTATTAGTTGGATAGTTATCTTATTGTTCTTTTCTCCTACTCTTTTCAAAAGTATCTAAACAGTTTAAGCAAAATGGTTTAAAGTTCACAAAATCTGCTTTTAGTTCATTTCATTTTAATTTATAGTGAGTTGAATTGGGCTTGGCCCACTCGTTTTACCAAAACTGAATTACAAAATTTGAAACATTTCAATTCGTGTGTAGAAACTGTTATTGTTAATAAAATTATGTTTAGGCTAGCTTTAGTCAAATTGTGTATTGGGTTTATGATTAAATTTGTTTTCGGGCTTATAGTGAATTGGGCTAAGGCGTGTTTCATTTCAAATAGAAAGGGTAAATTGCAATTTGAAAATTGTTTTTATAACAGTTTGTGTTTTTATTTGTGATATTTGCTTCTGGTCTACTCATGAGGCTTGGAGCTTAAGGGTCTAGTAATCTAACTTAGTATCTTAAGTTTAAAGCTATAAGCTCCTAAACTTAAATATTTTTTTTGACTATTAGGTCTGGTGGCTATCGTCTATTTTGCGGCTCTTCAATTTCGGTTCCATTTCCTTTCTCTTTTCAATACATTAGTATAGATTTATTTGATTTAATATATTTTTATTTGCTTATTTGATTAATATGCTTAGTGGGTAGCTTATTTTTATGCTTGTTAAGTAAATTAGTGTTTAGTGAATTGAGTGTAGAATTTAATAAGTTATTAGTGATTATTAATTTGAAAAAAATATTTAATTTAGTGTTTTATTTAGTCGAACAGGCAAAAGCCGTAAGATTAAGTAGGCATTAAATTAGTAATTAATTACTCGATAAAAAGTCGTTTTCAATATTAAACCAAACGTTTTTTAGGAATCGTTAATTAGACGGAGATTAATTCATCATTAAGATCTAGAATTTCACACTTAAGGATCTATTCACTTTTACTTGACAAACATATTTTACTTCATATATTTTTCATCTTATTAGCTTGCTTGGTAATTAGTTTAATCTTGTTTATCGCTATTTTTAGTTTAATTAAAAACCAAAAAAAAAATTAAAAGACAATCAAGCTTTTACTTAAAAACATTAACGTGGATTTCAAATTCATCTCTCGTTGGAACACGACATCTAGAGGATAAACTATTACTTTTCCTAAAGTAATTTTCATATCTAACAAGATACTATCTATATTATTACTTGTTTGATATTTAGTTATATATTTTATTATATATAGACTATATTACCAAATCAATGAGTCAACAGCCCTGGTGCATAGACATGGTTGTGTAGATCTTAGATTTAGTTTTGGAAAGATTGTTTTATTGTTTAATGTTTGCATGTTCCTAATATAAGGAAGAATTTGGTTTCTATTAGTGTTTTGAACAATTATGGTTATAAATAATTAATTGAATATAATAAATTTGTTCTATCCAAACATGGTGTGTTTATTGGTTTTGGTTATTTGAGTAATCAAATGTTCAGGCTTAATATTGTTAATGATATTGGTAAATTAGCCTTTATGACAACCTTTAAACTGAATGATTCAATCATATGGCATGCTAGACTAGGCTATGTCCACTTTAAAAGAATGCAAGATATGTCTAAGGATGGGTTAATCCTTGCTTTTGACATGGACACTGAAAAGTGTAAGACTTGCATGCTGACTAAAATAAGTAACAAACCATTTCAAAATGTAAAACGTAAAAATAAAGTTATGGAGCTGATCCATAGTGATTATATGATATGCATGCTACTCTCTCACTGGGGAATAAAAAGTACTTTGTGACATTTATTGATGATGCTTCTAGATTTTGTTATGTTTATTTATTACATACTAAGGATGAAGCATTAGACAAATTCAAAGTATTCAAAACTGAAGTTGAATTACAACAAGGGTCCCTGATCAAAAGATTCAGGACTGATAGGGGAGGTGAGTACATGGATACTCAATATTTTTAGTCTGTTGGTATTATCTATGAAATGACTGCTCCCTATACTCTACAACAAAATGGTATATCTGAAAGGAAAAATAGGGTACTGAAAGAAATGGTTAATTCCATGTTGTCCTACTCAGGACTAAGTCAAGGGTTTGAGGGTAAAGCTATGTTAATAGCTTGTTATTTATTAAATAGGGTTCCTAACAAAAGGAACAATATAACCCCTTATGAGCTCTGGACTAAAAGGAAACCAAACCTAAACTACATCAGGGTTTGGGGTTGTAGGGCAGTTATAAGACTCCTTGATACAAAGCTAAAAAATTTGGGTGAAAGAGGCATTGAATGCATCTTTGTTAGATATGTTGAGCATTCCAAGGCTTTTAGCTTTTATATTATTGAACCTAATGAATCAGTTTCAATTGACTCAATAAATAAATCTAAGAATGCTATCTTTGATGAGAATAGATTCTTTTTAGTCCCTAGACCAAGTCTCATGATTCCAAATGGAACTGAAGACATTGGTGGTTCAGTGGTCACTGATGAGGTCACTGAAGAGGTTGTTTGACAACCTGAACCTGAGCTTAGAAAAGGCAAAAGGAATTAGACTCCAAAGAACTTTAGACATGAATTTCAATCATACTTAATTGAAGGAACAAGGGATGAGGTCTCTAACCAACACTCTTATTGCTCTAATGTTGAGGATGATCCTAAAACATTTGATGAAGTAATGAAGTCTAAGGATGTTGCTTTTTGTAAAGAAGTAATTAATGATGAGATGGATTCCATCTTGGGCAACAACACTTTGGTGTTGTCTAATCTACCTCCGGGTTGCAAACCTCTTGGTTGCAAATGGATCTTTAAAATAAAACTGAAGATAGATGGAACTATTGAAAAGTTCAAGGCTAGACTAGTCATTCAGGGCTTTAGACAAAAGTCAGGGACATACTACTTTGATACTTATGCTTCAGTCATACGTATCAGTACTATAAGACTGCTAATTGCTATAGCATCTATTCACAATCTGATTATTCATCTGTTGGATGTGAAGACATCATTCTTGAATGGTGAATTAGATGAGAAGGTCTATATGAACCAACTTCAGGGCTTTATCATGTGTGGCAATGAAAATAAGGTGTGTAAACTGATTAAGTCTCTATATGGACTGAAGCAGGCACCTAAGCAATGGCATCAAAAGTTTGATGAAGTGGTTTTGTCTAGTCGTTATTTATTTATTTAACCAAGCTGACAAATGTATGTATAACAAATTTGATGAATCTGGTAAAAGAGTCATCATTTGTCTATATGTCGATGACATGCTGATCTTTGGCACTGACCAAGTTTAGGTTGACCTGACAAAGGAATTCTTGTCATCTAAGTTCTCCATGAAGGACATGTGGGAGGCTGATGTTATCCTTGGTATAAGGATTAAACATAAAAGTAATGGGATAGCAATTTCTCAGTCTCATTATATTAAGAAGGTACTGAAGAAATTCAATTACTTTGATTGTACTCCAATGAGTACTCCTATGGATACAAGTGAGAAGCTGATGCCCAATAATGGTCAGGCTGCATCTCAACTTGAGTATTCTAGGGTGATTGGCTGCTTGATGTATGCCATGACTTGTACAAGGCCTGATATTGCTTTTGTAGTAGGTAAACTGAACATGTATACTAGTAATCTTGGTACTCAGCACTGGCAAGCAATTTAGCGGGGTACTAAAGTACTTGAAGAAAACCATGGACTATAGTTTGAAATATACTGGTTATCCTTTAGTTTTAAAAGGATACATTGATGCAAGCTGGATTAGCAATACTGAAGACAATTCGTCTACTAGTGGATGGGTATTTCAGCTTGGTGGAGGTGTAATTTCTTGGGCTTCCAAGAAGCAAAGTTGCATCATCGGTTCAATAATAGAATTTGAATTTGTGGCTTTAGTAGCTGCTGGTAAGGAGGCTGAATGGTTGAGAAACCTAATTTTTGAGATTTCATTGTGGTCTAAACCTATAGCACATGATAACGCGCATTTTATACATATTTCTATATGCGTTATCTATGTTTTTATATATTTATTAGTGAATTATAAGAACTTTCGATACTTAATAGACTATATTTACTATTATAGGTTCATGATACATGTCATGGAAGAAAACGGAAGAAAACACGAAGATATGAAGCTTAAACGAAGAAGTAAACTCAAGTTCTAGCTTCCTGACACTTGTCAACTGTTTTGGCCATAACTCGGTCATACGAACTTGGATTGAGTTGATTCAAGTGGCCACAGAAAGAGAATTCAATTATATACAACTTAGAAAAATGTTTAAAAGATATAAATGCCCTAAGTACGACGTACTTTCAAAGAAGTGTGGCATACTTTTTTGCAATTATGATGAATGTTCTTAAATGAGCTTGGCATTCAATGTGACTGATCATTTGCCTTCCCACCCTTCCTTAGCACGTCTAGGGGAGCCATTTTATCTATAAATACCAGTCCTAAACCATGGAGGAAGATGAGAAAAAGATCCAAGACCAAGTACGGCGTACTTCTCCACAAGTACGCCGCACTTCAGCACGAAATATATGAAGACATTTATTACCTGAAGTACGGCGCACTTTTATATAAGTACGCCGCACTTTCCCTAAGCATATAATTATCTTTAAACGACAATAGCAAAGTATCGTCGTACTTTTTTATAAAGTCGCCATACATGGCCGCCTCGCCTGAGCCTATAAATAGATGTGCATAACCTATGCATTTTACACACACTTCTACAACGACTCTCCATACACTCACACCAACAATCACGAATCTACAATTGATGACAAGACCTAAAGGGTTCGAACAATAGGAATTAATACTTGGGTAATTAGAAAATAGCTGTTCGTTTGGAAAACTTGTATTCGGCATAACTACTCTTGTAAACCTTGGTATACTTCAATCATCTCTTGATATGAAAGTTTTTGAATTTTATGAGTTTAATATGTGTGTTACTTGTTTGATTATGGAGTAATTTTGTTATGTTTGTTTAGGCGTTCTTGAGATGTGATATAAATATATGTTATGGATATATGCTTATGATATTATGGATTGTCTACTCGATATTGTTATAAAAACTAAGAATAATTAGGTTATTGTTTTATTGTCCATTGATGATAGATAGTAGGTCAAAGCTCTATTACTTTGATATAATTTCGCGTTGTTTGTCTATGAATAATTCGGTATTGACCTTGTGAGAATTGGTTAATAAAACTATGATCAACCTAAGTATAATAATATTTAATGTTTAATCTCATGTCTAACGAACTTGATTAAGAGAGTATGCTTTTTATACTATCAACCACAAACCGATCTTTATGCACTTGACATGTCTAGAATTATAGGCCGAAAGGGTTTCTTTTCATGTTCGGTAGATATATTTGCTTATGTGATTATCCATCATATATTGCTTACATGTATTGTTTGTGCGTGCATCTCTATCCTGATATATGTTTTATCTCATGTCTCTTGGCCTAAACAAACATGTTTTAATCCCCTTGGTAATAATCTAATCATTTCTAGCGTTTAGTATAACTTAGTTGTTAAATCAAATATGAGTCTAATGATCGTGACAATCATTTGGACTTTCTTCTTAAACCACTTTTTAAATTTGAAAACACACAACTCCTTTGGGACGACCTGGATTTACTTAGAGTTTACTACACTCGAAAGGGTATACTTTCCTGTGTGTTTCCGTCTATTAACCGGTAATTCTAGTCTTATAAATTTAAAGCTTTTGAAACACATCAGCATATATTTCTATCCGCTGTGATAGTGCGTCTACATTGGCAAAGGCTTATATCCAAATGTACAATGGAAAGTCTAGACACTTAAGTGTCAGGCATAGCATGATTCGTGAGCTTATCACGAATGGGGTGGTATCTATAGAGTTTGTGAGGTCTCAACAAAACTTAGCTGATCACTTGACGAAGGGACTGGCTAGAGACTTGGTATTAAAGTCTGCTGAAGGGATGGGTTTAAAGTCCAAGCAAGTCGCTGAATGCTAGGACATCCAACTCCCTACTATGGAAACTTGGTAGCTGAGTTCAACGTAGAAAGCTGAACATTCAGTGGATTGAAGCACATGTATTTATCATCCCAAGGATGTGCTTGGAACCTGCTAAAAAGGATGATGAAATCTCTACTTCTTAATGGTTAATTTCTTTGAAAAAGTGCTTAGCAGGAGTATGAGTAAAGAGGAACCACCTATGTAAATGTTGAAGTTTTGCCGCTTCAGTGAGCATGGACTTTGGCTCTTACAATATTTATGAATTGGATATGGACACATGGCTTGTATAGTGTTAGGAGCGTTTAAGTGTTTGAAAACTTATGTGTATTTTATCTTCAGGTATTCAAATGGGTTGAAGTTCAATTCTTAGAACAACACCCAGATATCTTGAATATTTTTAACGAGAATTTATACTAAGATAAAAATTCAATCTTCAGGACATTTTCATTTTATGCACATGTTTTGTTTAATGTTTAATTTTCATACAAAGGAATTGTATTAAATTTGGGAGGATTGTTGGAAATTTAGTGCAATTGTAGGAATCGGGTCATACTTGGAAATAGGTTTGGAGGTACGGAGTGTACACCCATTAAGTCACTGATTTTCTCTGACTCTTTTAGTGGTTAGATTACATGGGTGGTTACAAACATTTAGTGACAGGGTTGACTAAATTAAATGGCAGGTTTGAACATTAAATGTTTGTAACAACTTTGACTTGTTTAAGTGATAAGTTTGACTGCATTAAATGATCACATTTAATTTGGTCATGTAACCACTAATTCTTACAATTATGGATGCTAATTATGAAAGAGATTAATGATCCCATTAATCTCTCATAATTACCATTGACTAGGGTTTGAGTAAATCCCTTATAAATAGGGATTACAGTTGCATGGAAAACACACAGAAAACATAAACACTTAAAGGCAGAGGGTTCTTGATTTGTGCCTAAAACAAGAACAAACATTTGGTTTTATCCAAATGAGGTATTTATGTAACCCAGACAGAGGGTCGAATAATCTTTTTTTAAAAGTGATTACACGACTTCAAGTGATATCCGGTAACCATCTTTGGTAATTAGCTAGGCTATTAATTATCTTCACCATGTTCTGGGCTCAACCACAACCAACATACTTCACATTACACTAATAAGAGAGTGACAACACAATAGATTAGATAGAGTAACTAGAGAGTAGTGCATGATTAAGTGAACATGTTTGTTTACGTATACAAGTCTCTACCAATTTTACATTTTTGCATAATTAGGAGTAATTTAGTTTAGATAAAACCACATATCTAAAATTAATTAGATTTTACATGCTTTCATAAAAAAATATAAAAAGACAAAAAATACTCTTCTATCAACCCTTAGATCTTAGTGACATAGAATTCGAACCTACATCACTATTCTCCTATAGAACGATCAATCCTCCGAGTCTTGCCTATACTACACTACAATGATTAGGTACTCTACCTAGGAGGATTGCATGACTTCGGTGTTGCAATTCGCCGCATCACAAATCAACAACAAACACAGGCTTTGACACCTACAACAACACTTTTTACTAACTATCACGACACAACAACCATAATTAGAGGCTACGCTCATCGTTCTAACCAAAATTCCGAAAACAATACTAACATCTAACGGTAAAAATTAAAACATGCAACAACTACAACTCACTAATCAACAATTTCAAACAACAAAATTAAAAAAACCTTAACTTTCAACACCATCATAGACAAATGAAATAAAAATCCCAACTTTTTTTTGGGTAAAGGGTTTCTCCGGTAAATGTATTACTCTAAAAAAGCGGTTCAGTACAAAGGATGTAGGTGAGTCCCACATCTCAGCCCGTTACATAGGCAAAAAAGCGAACATAACAAGCACAACTACTTCATAGATACTACTAAGACTAGATTACAATTGACTCAACAAACATCAAAAAATTTATTTCTTCTTCCTGCCACGGACCGTGATATCAAGATCATCACAAATAGACTGCAGGTGCTCAGACAAATCATGATTCTCGTACATATCGTCATCATACGGGTCATAATCATCATTATCCGGATAAGAATCCCTCCATTGTTCCAACAAGCTATTAGTACCATAACCTTTATCACTTCCATCTTTACCACTCGTTGGAATCCTTAAGTTAGCAGTTTCATCAAATACCAGTTCCACTTCACTATCACTTTCCACAATACCCGTAGGAACTAGCGGGTTCCCGTCATTATCCAACAGCCTAAGTTTACCTTCACCAATTTGTCGTTCAATTTTATCGATTTTCGCACCAATAGGAGTATTACTAGCACACTCCCCATCATTATCGATATTCATAAAAGATGATCCACTTGAAGTAGCCTCATTATTAACCAAATTATTAGTCCCCCCATTGGTACCAAACTCCCCATCATTATCGACCGAATTAAGGACATCAAATGGATTTGAATTACTAACCTCAATAGTAGGTTCCACACCTTTCTTCTTATTACCACTAGAACTAGCATTAGGCTTTTTGGTAACAGGTCGATATTCTTTTTGAGGTTTAAAACCCATTTTTAGACCAACCGGAACACCTCGAGAAGTTTGACTAGGCTTCTTCACTGTCTTCTTCTCACCAGCACCTGTATTCTTCGTACATTCCACATGTCCAAAAACCTTACAGGACGAACACCGAGGAGGTTTCCACTCATACTCAACACGTACATTACATGTATAATGGCCCTCCCTAGTAATTTTAGACATAGCCACGACAATGTTATCTTTCAACTTGGCTTTAAGCTCAACCATAACTCTAGCATAGCTTGACCTACCCCAAGATTGCATGCACATATCAGATGTATAAGAGTCAAGCATTAGAGGAGTACCCGGTTTAGTAGTAATGGCACTCAAGCCATCCTCACTGAAGGCCGTAACAGGTACACCATGGAGTTTAACCTAAATAGGAACAGTACTAACATCTTCCTTCAATAAGTTCTCATCCGGGTGCCATTTCTTCAGGATAAGCGGGTTATTACGGATAAACCATGGACCATTCTCAAGCATAGTATCTAATCCGTCCATGGAGCTAAATTAAAAGGAGAATAACCCGGTAGACGAGCTGAACATTGAGCGAACAAGACCATATTTACTCCAAGTGTTCCTAACATAGTTAGCAACAACAGGGTATGCCACCTTCTTCCCCAAGAAAAAACCATAAGCTGTATTAGCAAAGCGTTCATTAATAGCCCGAATAGAATCCACCGGAACAACCACATCAATCCCATTACCCTCGGGTGTAAAAAAAGTACGAACATTCACTTTCTTCCCACTTGGTTTACTAGTAATATGAGCATACGAAGACTTACCAGGGGCATTACCAGCCGTAGTAGAAACCGGCGTAGATAATGGTGGAAAATATCCCGGAACAGTAGTATCATCCAAAGAGTTTTGCTTTCCCATCTCAATTGTAACACCCTCAAATCTGAGTACGCAGCGGAATGTTGAATATCCGAGGGCGTTACATTATGGATCAATAGCACAAGATATGAGAACGATCACTAAACGTATCGTTTGAAAAAAATACATTGGATTAACAAAATACTTCTTTGTTACATAAGCTCATGGCTTCAAATTGTTCAACAATATAAATAAAGATTCCGGTTTATAACAATTGTCCCTAAAATGTA
>BQNB010009607.1:0-47633 GCA_026074375.1 Tanacetum coccineum
TTGTACAATGTCTTTTTCAATCCTATTGCATATATCTTGTTTAAGAGATTAAGTTTTTATAGTAGTGATAAAATATGGAGTAATCATTTTTTACGAACTACTCTATCCGTCTTAAAATAATGGTTCACATTTTCATATTGAAATGTTCTAAAATAATTTAATTTCGTTCCAACCAATCACAAAAAAAAATGTGTTTCCACTTTTCTTAAATTTTATGTGTTTTGTCCGATAACGATAATTTCTCTTAAACAGATAATCGGAAGATCAACTGTATTGAAAAATCACTTGTTTAGAGTGTGACCAATGTGTGGAAATTTCTTTCTTTCATTTTTTTTTTGGGATTTTTCTTTCAAAACCTTTTCAACGTCGGAGTTGAATATATACGTATAGCTTTACGATACATAATTTTTTCAGTATAAAAGTGATGTACGAAAGTAAATAGTCTTCAATAATATATGCATTAAAGATGCTCTTATTATCGGGCACGTCTCGCCGGACTATTCTATCACGCTGAAACTTGACTTTGTAAATATAGATAAACATAAAGAGGGTGTTTGGCATGGTCAGGCTGGTCTAAAGTTAGGATTCATACCTCTTTTGACATAAAATTTGGAAACTTGAACCACAATTTCTTTACCACAGTTTTCAATCCCGGCAAAGCTATTAATTTCAAAAGTCAAACAGCCTTGTTGAATTACTAAACTTGATTCTTACACTTCCAAAACCTATTGGTTAAAGTGGTAAAGAGAGTTGTGGTTGTCACTTTAAAAATGTGTAAGGTCTCAAATTCAATTCCTACTAGGCGCAAACAACCTTGAAGTGGCCACGTCAACCTTCTGAAAAGGGAGGACTTTACCTGGTTTGAGTCTATGTGACGGTGAGTTCAAACCCCGAAGATTAGTCGGTCAAAAAGTCGGAAACCATGGTTAAACAAAAAAAAAAACCTATTGGTTTAAAATATGTTCCAAACAATATCTAGAATCCTGTGATTTTTATTTCCTATCCATCATACAAGTAACAAAATACGGACTAGTTTACAAGTATTAACTTCAGAATTCACATGATGCAAAGGGTAGCTCAAGCAGGTAAATAAAATAAAATACTACAGTAGTTAAATAAACATATCAAAGGCTCAAACATGTAAACAAATCTTCAACAAATGTGTTTTTAAGCATAAATTTTTGTTTATAAAAAATTCTCCTAATTAATGTTTCAATAATATATTTTTCTGGAATCCTTTTTTTTTAACGGCAAAGATGGAATATATATAAAAAAGAGTCTAGCAAGACGCTAAAAACTTAAAGTACAATAGAGTCAACAAAAAGAATTACATAACATCAAAAAATGGTAAAATCCCGAGACTTTAACTGCGAGGGGAATCAAAAGGGATGAAAAAACTTTTGACACTGAAGGCGGAGGGATCGATGTTTTAACTTCGGCAAAAGAAAAACCCCCATCCGGAGGCCGAGCCACCGGTTTTCCTTCGGGATGGATTTTGCTGAAACCCCAAACAAGGTCCCGAGTGAAGGATGAAAAGAAGAACATCCTCTAAACCGCGAAGATGTCCAAAACGAAAAAAAACCTTGGCGTACAGGTACGGCCAACCCAGCGAACTTGAACGTCAGTTCAGGAAAAAAAACCAAAAACAGCTCCTAACCATTTGCCTTTACGCATGTGATCGAGAAGGGGATACATAAGCCAGTATTCAGATAACTTCATTTGGTCCTATTGTGAAGCCACGAAAATGAAAGAAGCATACGAACATTTCGTATAGAATCACTTTCTCTCATACGTTGAAGAGTTAAACGTGACGCTATTTTGGTATCTCCAAAGCCACCAAAGAACCGAAGTAGTAATAACATAGAACCTGTGTTTTTTCTCTTTAGAAGCATGCCAAGAGATGATTCAATCATTGAAAGAATCCCAAGAAGAAGCTTGAAAAAAAGGAATCTACACCATCTAAAAAACGACGTTTCCACATATCGGTAGCAATGTCGCATTCGGAAGAAGATAGTTTGATTAGCAGATACAACATTGGCATGCAAGAAGGACAAGAGATGGTCGGAATATCCATACCACCGCGGAAAGAGATTCAACTCAATGAGGGGAAGTCGGTCTCCAAGGAAAGCTCCCATAAACACATTGACTTCCGGGGGATTGATTTATTCCCAAGTAGTAGCTATGAGCAAGAGTGGGAATGATATTTTGGTCGAAATCCTATTAACGAGGCGTCCTTTAACGGTAAAAGTCACCATTAGGACCAAGACTCAAAGTACAAGTATCTTCATTGTCATCAATATTTAGTTGACCGATTCTCCAGTAAAAATGTCACATTAACTAGGCAGATTTCTAACACCAAGATTGGTCCGAGACCAATTCCAAGACCATTGTCCATTATTAATACGGTCAATGATAAGAAATCTTTTTTTTTTTTGTCTTGATCAAGATGATAGAGCGATTGTACTTATTAAAAAGAGGGAAGGTCATTGCCTAACCCAATATCTTTCAAAATCGAATTACGAGTGCCACAACCTGCTTTAAACGAAAAAGTGTTGTTAGATAAGTAATACATTTAGAGGTGGAGAAAATTGGAGGTTCCAACAATGTTAGCCCAAATGTCATTGAAGCTACAACCATTTGTATCGAAACCTCCTTCTTGACCATGATAAGCTTTGATGACCTGAACCCAAAGGGCGTTTGGGGAAGAAAGCAACCTCCAACGCCATTTTTGAAGAAGAGCAAGGTTGAAAGCTTTAAGACTGCCAATGTTTAAAAGCATAAATTTTTGTTTATAAAAAATTCTCCTAATTAATGTTTCAATAATATATTTTTCTGGAATCCTAATTAATTAAGATACTAATTCTTCTCTAATATTCTCCATAAATGGCTAACTTACTATTTTAGTTTCTTGCAAACTACTAGTAATATTTATTTTTAAATTTTAACCAATCAAAAACATTTGAACAAGTAAATGTGACATGTTATTGGTTGAGAAGAAAATAGTCTCTCATAGAACTATGTGTTATATTCAAAGTGAGGTTTGAGACTGAAAATGTCTTTAGTTGTGACAAACATTAGATCAATGCATACCAATACCATGGGGCATTACAATCATAAAGTTGCAAGTTCAAGTGTCAAAAGTGTACAATTATGTGTTTTGTCGCTTAAGAAAAACAAGACAAGAATTACTTTACCAGGGTAAAAAAAAACCTTTTTCAAAAAAAAAAACAAGACAAGAACCCGACAAAGCTATACTTTGCAACCTCAATCTATGCATAACCATCATCCAGCATTCGGCTCCATAAATGTTAGTCAAGAGCCATGATTTACTACGATTCGACATGTTGTCTCTTAAATGTTAGTCAAGAACCATGATCATTTCGGTTCGACAAATTGTTTCTCAAAAGTTTTTTAGCATGCTTCCAAGTTCAATCTTTGTCATTGTCTTTTTCTTGTGTACCCATTTGAGTACACGTATGGAATCAACATCCAATAAAGGAAAGTAGACCACATCAACACTTTTAACAATATATTAATATCATGGTTCATGATCCAATGAGACACAAAAGTGTCAAGTCCCTACCACACATGCATGGATTTTGCAGCACATTTTTTTATGTTGGATTTTGTAACACACTTGGTGTGTGAAACTAAGGGTTATCGTCCAAAAAAAACATACGATGTTAAACGATAATAAAGCTTAAAAGGAAACAAAGTAAAAGCAACAAAGAAGAAGAAGGTATCAGATTCACATATGACATTCTCATGCAGATCGTTAACATTATACCATGACTACACGTGCAACGCAACAAGAAGTTATACTTTACATATTGAATATGTTTAACGCGTAATCACATTATTCAAGGGAATCTACAAACGTCAACTGTCTTTGGTTATGACATTAACATTTCAACTTTCAAGCTGCACCTGACCAGATCCAGAATTCTATCAAAGACTGTGCAGTTTTATATACCTGGTATCTAGGGTTCTTTCACGAGTCGGTTCGATTCGGTCAGTTGGAATATTTGAACTATCTTTGCAGGGCGAGTAATTCATTTTACTACCTGAAACCGAACCGTACTAAACGGGTAACCGAGCATGCGGTTATCCAAAATGAGCGGTTACCCATGGTTCGGGTCACGATTAACCATTCTAGGCGTTTAATCGAGTTTAACCGCATGAACAATAAATTGATGTATAACGTAAAATGCCATTTAGTAAAATTAATTATTATTTAATAGATAGATTAAAGTCATAAAGTTATCCAGTCAGAATAATTGTATCCAAATTAACATACATAACATATTAACAAAAAATATGTATTCGACGTTTATAGGGTTACAATCACGTTAATTTTTGGTAAATGTTTACATTCGAATACAAAAAGTCGTTATACAAAAAAGTAATGCAATAATATAATCAGTAATTGTATAATTATCTTAAATATTTAGTTAAAAATATTTATGTATATTATAAACGGTTCGGTTGATTAACCGTGGATATCTAAAAATAAAAATCGAAACCGAACCATGGTAAGCGGGTTTTTCTGTTTTGATTTTCATTCTTTCTGTTTTTCCTTAATCGGTTCGGCTAGGTTTGTCGCTTTCTCGAATTTTTTAACTCCCCTACTGGTATCTAATGCACTTAATGTTAAACTCTAAAAGTAATATATTAAAATTTCTTTACACTACTAAGGATGCTCAATAAATAACCTCTTTCTTAAGTTTGTCCGGCCCTTCTACACCACATTAGAGACGACCGTTATTGATGAATCACCCACAGCTAATTTCCGTCAGTATCATCAGCAAACTGTGTTAGGGTATATGGCACCTGCACACACCTCTGTACAGACCTCTGTACGGTATATAGCTCCTGCACACACCGCTCGAACAAACAAAGAATACAAACAAGGCTTACGGAAAGTAAATGCGGAATATAATCGACACAAGATATAACGTGGTATCCATGACTAGGATAGTCGTGGCAGTCCACGGGATCAAACCAGAGAGATATTATTAAGCTCTGAGCTAAACTGCTCAGGCTCGTGCCAAACTGCACGACCCGTGCTAAACTGCACGACCCGTGCTAAACTGCACGGGGTACAATACACACACACCCAGATACCTAGATACAAGTTTACAATTACAATGAGGGGGTATTTATAAGTGTGAGACATATCTTCAGTTTACATATTCTACCGATGTGGGATTGGGTTTGCACCCAACAATCCTCCCCTCAAACCCAATACTACAATAAGCCTCTCTTCCAACAATACATGACGCAACATGTTCTAGAGTCGTTGGACCACCTGTCCCACTCTATCTGAACGGCGTGATCTTCTCTACCTGAGCTATCGTTAAATCTGGATTAACTTGGGGTTGCGCCACCTGCGCCACACACATCGGGGAGTATCAGTCTTCACAACTTAACAATCTCCCACTTAAAGGTTGATCACTTCACTGCTCTCCTTCTTAAGTAATCTCTGTAAACTTCGAACCACCTTCTCTTCAACAATGCTACTGCTCTAACCTTTCTGTACCGCCAAACATCCGGAACACGCTGCACTAACCAAACGCAGGGCTAGGAGACTTTTGATACAAGGTATACTGAACTAGCATCATTAAATTAGGAATAACCTTCCCTTAAACAATGCTACTGCTCTAACCTTTCTGTACAGCCGAACATAGGGAACACGCTGCACTAACCAAACACGAGGCTAGGAGACTTTCGATACAAGATTTCCTAAACTAACATCATTAAACTGGGAATAACCTCTCACTGGTAAGACATCATCCTCCGTTATTAATTCACTAGGAGGCCAGTTGAAGCTGCGCAGAAATTCAACTTCTCTTTCATCACCAACCTGGTGAGCATCTCTGCAAGGCTCTTCGTTCGAAGAATCTTCAACAAAGATAAGGACCCTTCACTTAGCAATATCCGAACAAGCTTACCCAACTACAAAACATTAGATTCTTCATAAGATTAATCGAACTCTTAGTATATATGTCATAGTATTAAACACTTTCTGCCTGAGCTCAGTCTGACTTCTTAAGAGACTTCTACAAAACAAATAGATTAAGTCCAAACAAATAAGGTACAACTTGCTAGACACTTTCCCGACCATTACCATAATAAAGACTCAGAAATATTTACACAAATATCTTTGTCATAGATCAACAACCTAAGTTGGCATTCCCGTAACGGTCAACTTCCCAATCATCCATACTATACACACTTTTACAAAATCAAGTGGCGATATCTACCACTTTATAGAAAACTTTACATCGTTGATTTATAATACGTATCAACGAATAATCGATCCTTCATATAATACCATCGGTTTAAGCTTTAACGAACCGACTATCTTTAGAATTTCCTCCTCTTTTTTGCAGCGATTTTCTAATTTTTTTGATTTTTTTAAACGATACACTACGAATCTCGATGTAGTTTCACCATCTTCACAATCATAATAGCTCCGGATAATTTCTTCCATAATTCTTCATTCTTCGGATGTACCATTAATTGTGATGGTAGTAAAAATTCATGAGTTTGACTACGTTTTACATTCCCAATTGCAATGTGCAATTTTCCCAACCATACCAGAGATAGAAAATGACACAAGACACAGGAAATACATAATTTGCACTTTAAGTAACTAGAAACTAATATATGGGCTTAATCTAAGAGGGTAGGCTGAGGTGTAAAGGTGTAATGAAAAAAATAGTTGGTGTTATCCTAAAGGATTGGCTCTACTGGGTTTTTAGGGGTATGTTACTCTTAAAATAGGAGTAAACAAAGGGTTTATACGGGGTTAACTAACCAATGTAGTTAGTTAATAACACAACATATATAGGCTTTTTTGGGTGTAATCCTAGAAATTTACTAGTTTAAACAAGTTACTCCATCTAAATCCATAGTACTCATTATTGTGGTCTCGAATAGATATACCAAGACAAGTTCTAAAGTCTACAACATCACCGGCACACTCATATTTATGTGAGATTTTGGGTAACTATTCGGATGCGGATAAGGCTGAATCCTCACAATATCTAATAAGGGTTATGTGTGCAGGTTATGTAACCAGTAATTTCACAAAATTATGCTTATTTTTTTTAACTTAAGCATAATTTAAGCATTTTAATGTGAAAAATAGGACAAATATCGTTCTAATTCCTATCCGCCCACTTAAATTAAACAGCGTCCTCGTTGTATAGAAATAACATTAAAAACGAGAAATAAAAGAATTAGAAAGAGAAACTCCCCTGATATTTGCTCTGTAGATTCTCCATGTTGATTTAATGAGCAAGAATTCCAGATTATCGATACTTCACCAACGTTGTCGATTTCTTTCCAGCGAGGTCCTGTGCAAAATATAAGAAAATCATGCGATCCTATCTCGGGTATTGGTTAACAATTCTTGCTATATAAAAATATAATATATAATAAATATATAATAAAATTATCAATCAATAATAATAAGTATTCCGTGAGGCTTTTTCAAAGGATTTTTACTTTTATCCATAGCAAAACCCTAAAAAAACCATCCCGGGTTGTTTCCCGTCGAGGCGTGAATTTGAAAATCAAGTTTTGGTTTGATATTTTACGCTTGAATGATCAAAGATTTGATTTTGGATTCTAATTCTACTAAATTAAATGGAAAAACATGTAAAAGCAAGCAAACAATTAATACATTTAAAGATTTAAGCTAAAAAAGTTAACGGAAAATTAAAAACGAACGAGACTTAAAACCCAAATTATCAAAAATTAAACCTAAAATGATTTTTTAAGTTTTCCTAATCCTGAATGACTAAATTATAAGAAAAATTAAAGAAAATCCTAAAACGAGAGCTTTTAAAGTTAGAGAACGAAGAAAACGAGAACGAGATCGAAACCCGTTCTTTAAAAAACCAAATTCTAAAATTTTACCCCTACAAATGTAAATTTAATTTTCCTAAGTCCTAAATTATAAAAGAAAATTTTTTAAAAAAGAAATATATTTCTTTGACTTTTATTTTATTTAATAAGAATTAAAAACAGATTTAATCTAAAAATTAATAAAAATACTAAACTAATTTTAAAAATTCTGAAAAATTCATGGAAAATACTTTGGACAGTGACAAATCTAGGAAAAATAAAAAGTTAAATACTGCTTATTGAAATAAGCAGTTTATAAGCTAAATAAGTTGTTAATGTAAAAGGCTTAAAGAAAGGTTAAGTAATTAATTATGTAACTTAAGACCAGATGGCCCTACTGGTGCTAGTGGTTAGTGTGTGTGTGTGTTGTTGGGGACGTGTGTGTGCAAAGGGAGATGTCACAGGTTCGACCCCTGTGGCCTCTCCTTTTTACAAAACATTTTTTTTGATTTTCTTTTTAAAGACTTATGAAAAATGCTAAAATAACAAACATAAAAAAGTGAATTTTTATAGGACTTAAAAATAAGATGGGAAAAAGCAAATTAATCTGACAATATTGGTTTTTACACTAAGTCTAAATGGCTAAACAGTTAAGCATTTTTAGAAGTGAATAAGCTAAAGGAAAACAAGATAAGCAAAACAGGATAAGTATCTACAATAAATAAGCCAAGTTGAACAAAATAAGCAAGGGAAAATAAGCAGAAAGGCTATAAAAAGCAAATAAGCAAAATGGCTAAACTGTCAATCAAAATAGCCAAGGGGACACTTTTAAGCTTAATTTTAAGCCCTTAAATGGATCCTTGTAAGCTAAAAGACTTCTATACACATAAATCGTTGAAAATGAAGGACTATCTTAATCACTCTCCACAGAGGATAAACGGTTTTGAAACTTATTAAGCCCATGAATAAGTTAATGAAAATGCATGTTCACTCAGATTGCTAAATTTTTTGTTTTTCTTTACAAAGGCAATTGGCCTTTTTGCAGGCCTAAAATAAAAATTCTTCAAATAAGCATAAACCTCCTAATACTATGCTCAAAAATTATAATATCCTATACTAAATCTACTTGGGCTAGGAAATTAATGGCTTATAAACTAAACTTAATCTATCTAGAAGTGAGATTGAAATTGCCTAAAATCTAACCCATGACTTGAAATCTAACTGTTTTGAGCCATAACTCTTTAAACAATGAAACAGTACTTGGACTTTAAAAACCAGATATTAGACTCAAAAAGGAATGTATCTTGAACTTAAAAACATTAAACTTAAACCTCAAAACTAAAAATCAAATAAATGCATATCAAAACTTAAAAATTACCCACCACTTGCATATCCAATTACACAAATCCTCTAAAACTTGATTTTAAACCTTAAATATTTATCAAAAAACAGATTGATAAAAGGACTTCTATATTGATGTTTAACCTTAGAATTGGGTTGATTTCGGTTTGGCAGCACTAACCATGGGTTAGTTGCTGTTTTACTCAAACACCCATTTAAACAAGTGAATCTTTTTAAGCTTTTATAAACCAAACAGATCTATTTATAACCAAACTTTTAACTAAGACCAGATGTTTTTTAATAAGTTATGTTAACCAAGAACAATCACTAAGGCAACTTCTAAAAAGACAATCAAAATAAGTTTTTCACTAAAACATGAACAAATGTTATCTAAACTTTAAACTAAGCATTATAAGCAGTAAACATCACGAATAAGCATAAATAAGCAAGAAACAACAATAGAGAAGCAATGAATAAGCAGAAATAAGCAATAACCACTTTTTGAGCAAAAATGTGAAAATAAAACTTACAATGGTCCTTAGCTTTTTGATAAAGAACTATAACTCCAAATCAGTTCTGAACCACCCTATAGCTTCCCATGAAGCACTAAACCATGGCCATCCATAATAAATCATGATCCATGAATTCTTGACAGATTTTTGGTTTTTGGAGATTTTTGATGAAAAGACTTAAACAAGCTTATAAGAAGCTTGTTTAAGTTAACTTAAGACTTTTTTTAAACTTGAAGTTCAATTATTATCTAAATTAACATTTAAATTAAAAACAGATTTAGATAAAATGAGCTTAAAACTTTGAATTTCTTTAACTTAAAAAAGATGATTACAATGCTTAAAAAGTAAATGACAGAATTTTTGAAAAGGGCAAGTTTGGTCCCTCATTTTATATGGTTGTATTGCAATCATAGTCCTTGAGCTTTGCATCTTTGGCCCTTGAAGTTATATTGGAGTTTGCACCGTTAGTCCTTAAAGGACTAATGGTGTAAAGGTTAAAAAGGGGGGGTGTATTAACAGGAGTGTTAAGGGGGGTTGGGCTTGTTGTTGGGCCGGGTGTAATTAAAAGATAGACTTGGGCTTTTTTGGAGTTTATAATGTTTGTAATATGTAAGTGGGCTAACCCGGGCCCACTAGGTGGTTACGGATGGGCCCACTTTTGACAATTTAGGTTTTCGATGCTTTTTCCAATGCCACTTCCCGGGGTTGACTTTGACTTTGACTTTTTTTGTTGACTTTGACTTTGTCTTTTTGACTTCTCACGATCTTTCCGTTCTCGTGCTCGGTTTTGTCGTTTTGGCTTCGATTTTGTCCTTTTGTTAGATATCCGTTACCTGCATAATACAAATGCAAAACATACAAATACAATGTATTTTTGGTACGTTTTTGGTCATTTAAGTCCGTTTTTAGTGGTCAAAGGTATGTGTAATTAAACACATACCAAAGAGCTTGTGTGCTAGTTGTGTTTTCTGTGTGAGGAGAACCAAGTCATCATCATAGCCCTTCATTCTTCTTGGTCATCAAGCAATTTAATCCTTGCCCTCCATTTTCATGTCTTAACCCTTTAACCAATGGGGTGAGTGGGGATTGCCAATATGGCACTTGGAGTTTTGGAGTGGGGTGAGCTGGTGAGGGTTTTGGCTCTTGGAAGCAGTGCTACAGTAGCACGTGGGTTGGAAGGGATGAATGATAGTGACGGTTGAATAGTAATATAGGCGGGAAAAAGGCTTTGGTTAAGCAGGGTACAAGTTTGAGGAAATGGCACATTTGGCCCCTGACTTTGTTATATGTGATTTCATGGGTAGTCCTTTGTGGTGTAAAGTATAAAGGATTTGGCAATTTTAGCCCCTGAGGTTATATATCTTTATTTCATGAGTGGTCCTTGTGGTGAAATAAAACTAACAGCCGTTGTTGGCTGTTAAGTTTGGTTTGGGCTTTATAAATGGGACATGTAATATGGAAAGGGGTTTTTTTGGCCTTTTATGGTATAAGGCTTATTAAGCCTTAGTGTAAATGACTTAATGGGCTGCCCCGGCCCATTAGATGGGTGCGGGTTGGCCCATTAGGTATTTCTTTGATTCGGCTTCGTCTTGATTTGACTTTGTCGGGGTTGACTTTTCGGTTGACTTTTTGACTTTGACTTCGGTTGACTTTGACTTTTTCCGCTCTTTCCAATTTCGTGCTTGGTTTTGTCCTTTTTGTTGTGTCTTTTGTCCTTTTGTCGAATATCCGATTCCTGCACAATATAGATTAAAACACACGAATACAATGTATTTTTTGTATGTTTTTGGTCGTTTAAGTCCGTTTTTAATGGAAAATAGTATGTGTAATTAAGCACATACCAAAATCCCCCATACTAAGATATTGTCGTGTCCTCACGCAATGCTATAAGTAAACACTTAAGAAAACTAAGAATCTCAATCCCCCTCGACTAATAACCTCGAAAAGTAGCTAAGTGTTCATCAAGGGGAATCAAGAAATCAATAGCTTCGAAAAGCCTCGTTTTGACCAATTTTAAATATTCACACTTACTACCACTAATATTTTTGTATTTTTCCTTTTTTCTCATTTTTTTGTATTTTTCTTTTTAAGCAACTAACTAACATATTTGACTTTAGTTATTTTTATAACTTTTCGGGTCATAGAACAAGACGCATTTCAATCCTAAAATGCCCCAAAAAGGATAAATTCATCGTTCCTGACTTTTCACTTATTCCAAACCAAGCTTAAAACGAAATCACCGTTAAATATAAGTTAAGATGCTAACACTACTCATATTTATAACTTGTGAACTTTTCACTCCCGACAATTATTATATATTAGGTGAATGTGCCATTTCGAATTTCAACCATGGATCAATGTTTTGCAAAATTTATATGCTTCACGTTCCACCCGAGAATAATGAGTTTGAAGGCGAGATCATCCCATGTAGCGACTTTCGTCTCGGCACATCCCAACCTTGCGGCTAAGTGACCAGGCTTTTGACACCCCACAGAGACTAGTATCGAGACTCACGGACCTTCGGTTTCAAAAACTCTTAGGTTTCCCGTATATACATAGCTTATTAAGAAAAATCACAACTTAAAACGAAATAGTCTTAGTTCAAAAGCACATTTAAATTTAAGAAAAAGAGATTTTCCCTATATTTATTAAATCACACTTTACATTAAATATAACCATGATGCAATCGAAACCCTCGACCTTTTAGAAGGCTGCAACATCGGTTGTGAGCCGGCAAGATGCAGCAAACTTTTATCAGCCCACAGTTTATAATTATTACTCATCATTCTTTTTTTCATTTTTCATCATATTTTTCATTTTTTTTTCATTTCATTTTACTTTACTTCACGATATATAGAGAAGACTTCTTTTTGGAAAATTTAAGTATATATTTGAACTAAGACTAGAATTATTGTTATCGACTACATCTCAAAAATTTGTTGATTTAAGTTTAATTTCCAAAAATAGCACGTATTATTAGTCCGATTAGGAGCTTATGGGAGAAAAAACCACAAATTACACACATGAGCTCTTAAGATTTCCAAATAATCCCTGTTTAGCATCTAACTCATAATTAACTCTATCATTTTTCATTCTTCGCAAATTTCCGCGAATGTTTAGTCTAAAAGTTAAGGAACAAGCTAGAGCTTAACACGCTCGATCGAGTCAAAATTTATTCTTATTCTACCCAGCAGGAAAGTCAAAATTATGACAAAACACTTATTTTCTTTTTGAAATTTTTTTAAAATTTTTTCATTTTTTTGGTATTTTGGTGGTAAAAATGGGATTACGTGAAAACAACGGCTGCAGGCACAATCAAATCGATAGATCCCCCATACTAGAACTAAACATTGTCCTAAATGTTTTTAGAAGGGTCTCTACGTCACTCTAAATCCATTTATTAAGTATGCTAAAGATGAGCGTTAGTCGATAAGATTTGGATATTAGATTCCCAAAATAAAGCTGAGGATGTGAAGCTCGAGTGATCGAAGGACAAAAACCACGAGCACGAGAGGCTTCAAAATCCAGGCAATCCTGGACATACAACAAAAACACAAGCACACGAGAAAGAAAGAGGCGAGCCTCCTCACATCACAAAACACTTATTCATTACTACTACTAATATTATATTAGGATAAGCATGGGTTGCCACCCACGAAGCGCTTGTTTAAGGTCACTTAGCTTGACCCGATCCCCCATACTTGAACTGGTCAAGGGGGATAGAAATGGAGACACGAAACATCCAAAACACGGATGTCCGATCCATGAATCAACATCGGGCTTTTTTGATGAAAAAGCTTAGAAGCTTTAAAGCCCCGATGTGATGAGGAAGGAGAAGATTTCTCCTTTGAAGCAAGAACACCGTGATTGAAAACTTTGTCTTCGTTTTTGGATGAAAATGGAAGTAAAGTATCAATCACGGGGGAATGAGTAGAAAGAAATCTCGTTGATTCGACTTCAATGCATATCCCCGGATCATAAATCTTGTTTCTATCTCCGAAAGGAGAAGAAACATCAAGATTGGATCCGAGATCATTATGAGAAGGAATGAAGTCGAAATCCATATGAAGGGTGGGATGGGTGGGCAAAATGTTAGGCACATCAACGGGGATGTCTTCCACCACATCAATGGTTGAATCTCCCGAATCGGGATAATCAACATGAAATGATTCAAACTCGGGAATGGAGGTAGAATTATCGACACCTTCCGAGTCGTAATCATCACTCTCAATACCCGGTGGTATTGAGTCATCCGGACCTGGAAATATATCGATCTCTTCCCTTAGAGAGTCACTATCCTCAACCGGGATAGGAACTGTGAGAAGAGATTCGATGATCGTATTTGGGTTAGCATGAAAATCTTTCGGTAGACGGGGAGATGAATTATCGTAAAGCAACCTCTCCATAAGACTAATATATTCCTCGTGATCGGTATTAACAATTCCCTGTGGAATTGTTTTGAGTTCACCGGCGAACTCATCGAGGAGAGAATCAATCTTGGGAGAGGAAGCCATCAAAGTATCATGATTGAGTAATGATTCAAGAAGATAAGACTCGGTATCAAAATGATCATTTTTCGGAGTAGAATCGAGGTCTTCATTATGAATCGGATTAAACTTACTAGAAATGATTTCCTCGTCAAGATCAAAAAGAGGGTTTGAATAAGTTTTAAAACTTATTTCGTGAATAACCTCCTCATGACTTGACTCGTCATCACTAGAGGTAGAATCGTCGAAGAGAGGATTGGAAAACGTTGAAAAATTTGTCGTTTGAGAATCATCACAATCGGGCATATCACACTCACATTCATCCTCGGACTCACTTGGGTTTTGGACAAGGTTCTCAACACTAGACTTTATGAATTCGTCCGATTCCGTTTCCGGAATTGTGTCGAGATGCTTATCCTCCATTATAAGAGAGTCCGATTTTGGTAAATCGGGTGTGATTGCGGAGGAGAATTTCTTGAGATATTCTTGTGTAGCAAAAGAATACTCGTCGTCATCATCTTCGTCAATAAAATTGAACCGTTGCGAAGTTCTAACATAAGCTGCCTGCTCTTGTTGCAGAAGCTCTTTCTCCTTTTTCCTAATTTCAATACTCATTCCATTGAAATTTTGTTTAAGCTCACTGATCTTAATTTCACATTCCCTTCTATACTGAATATCAATCTTCTCATTATGATAATCCTTAATCTGAATTTCATTAATTAAACTTTTCATTTCATCTAAATACTGCTGCTTCAGATCCTCCATATCTTGGATACTTATTTCTTAAGGAGGTAATTGATCGATATTAGCCCCCGACTGTCGTTTATGAAATTCTTCAAACATAGATTGCAAACTTTCAATGATTTCTTTATTGGGGGAATACTGCGGGGGTTAAATTTGGTCAAAACCGAAATAATTAGAATCATAGCACGGATTAGGTTCGTAATAATTTTGATTCATCAGTTGACATTGAAAACTCATATGAGGTCCCCCGCAGTTTTCACAATAAGGCTCATCGAAGATTAATTGTTGACATTGAAAAGTCTTATGCGGGCCCCCACAGCGGGTACAACAATCATATTGTTGTTGAAAACTTTAAAGATTTTGTGGGAAACAAAAGTCTTGATTGTAACACGGTTCTGGATTATAGATAAACGGAACTTGAGGTGGATAATCGTAACCATAATAAGCATCGTTCCCACAAAACTCACAAGAATACATCTGGGGTTGTGAAGGTGGGTTGAAAACGTTAGGAGAATCATTGACAAAATTAGGAGTGGAATCATAAGTGAATGAATTTCCATCTCCAGAATAGCATGTCGGATCAAAACTTGGCAAAGTTTGTGGGGTATGGTTCCGGATTAGAGATAGTCAGAACTTTCGACGGACAATTATAGCCATAATGAGCACCGTTCCCACAAGACTCACAAGTACATTGTTGACCAAAGATACCGTCTAAGGAATCACCACACCAGTAACAACAATGGTGGTCAACATGAGGTGGACTTTGTGGAACATTTTCGGAAATATTTGGAGAATCATTTAAAGAATTCGGATTCGGATTATTTCCATATCTTGAAGCACAAATCAAACAAAGTCCTTTGGTAAGACCACTTCCACACCTCATGCAAGTACATTGTTGACAAAATTCACCATCTCCTAACACATCTTTACAATGAAAGCAATGACGTTGGTTGGACGAAAACGTGTGGGGATGTGGTGGTGAGTCAGGAGCTTTATTATAATCATGAACAAATTTGCCAACGGAACTCATATTCGAACAACAATGTCCTCTATTATACAAAGTTCCACAAGACGAACACTCTTTAAACATGAAGAGGGGATTCAAACGATAATCTAGTGACGCCATAAGAATTAAACAATATAGAGGGTTAAGAAAAGAATTAAATGGATAAGAAGAAAAATAAGATTATTTTTAGGTTTTTAGGTTTTTTAAACAACATATTTTATTAAAGGACAAAATGAGATTGAATAACTTAAACCGATAATCAACTTGCTTCACGGTAGCTCTCTAAAAGAAAAACGCACAAAGGAGCGAAGGAGCGGGAAAGCGCGAAGCTATTAAAAACCTTCTCCTTTCGGGTCGTAGTTCATCGGAACAACCCTCCTTATCCCCCTCTTTTAGTTTGTTTATCAATCAAAGGTGAGCCGTACTTCACAAGTGACACAAAGGCAAGTTTTAAATCTTTTGTTTGGTATTTCAAATACTTTAGGAAAAGTATTTGTTATTATTTGATAATATATTCACAAAAATCGAGAGAATAAATTTTTTTTGTATTTTTATATTTTTATAACCAGAAAATAACTTCGCAAGGAAGGGTCTTCAAGACACAACAAACTTCAACTCGATAATCGTCTCACGGCCTCCCCGACAACGGCGCCAAAAATTGGTTAACAATTCTTGCTATATATAAATATAATATATAATAAATATATAATATAAAAATATAATAAAATTATCAATCAATAATAATAAGTATTCCGTGAGGCTTTTTCAAAGAATTTTTACTTTTATCCAAAGTAAAACCCTAAAAAAACCATCCCGGGTCGTTTCCCGTCGAGGCGTGAATTTGAAAATCGAGTTTTGGGTTGATATTTTATGCTTGAATGATCAAAGATTTGATTTGGGATTCTAATTCTACTAAATTAAATGGAAAAACATGTAAAAGCAAGCAAACAATTAAGACATTTAAAGATTTAAGCTAAAAAAGTTAACAGAAAATTAAAAACGAACGAGACTTAAAACCCAAATTATCAAAAATTAAACCTAAAATGATTTTTTAAGTTTTCCTAATCCTAAATGACTAAATTATAAGAAAAATTAAAGAAAATCCTAAAACGAGAGCTTTTAAAGTTAAAGAACGAAGAAAACGAGAACGGGATCGAAACCCGTTCTTTAAAAAACCAAATTCTAAAATTTTACCCCTACAAATGTAAATTTAATTTTCCTAAGTCCTAAATGATAAAAGAAAATTAAAAAAAAGAATTATATTTTTTTGACTTTTATTTTATTTAATATGAATTAAAAACAGATTTAATCTAAAAAATTAATAAAAAATACTAAACTAATTTTAAAAATTCTAAAAAATTCATGGAAAATACTTTGGATAGTGACAAATTTAGGATAAATAAAAAGTTAAAAACTGCTTATTGAAATAAGCAGTTTATAAGCTAAATAAGCTGTTAATGTAAAAGGCTAAAGGAAAGGTTAAGTAATTAATTATGTAACTTAAGACCAGATGGCCCTACTTGTGCTAGTGGTTAGTGTGTGTGTTGTTGGAGACGTGTGTGTGCAAAGGGAGAGGTCACAGGTTCGACCCCTGTGGCCTCTGCTTTTTACAAAACATTTTTTTGATTTTCTTTTTAAGCAGAAAGGCTATAAAAAGCAAATAAGCAAAATGGCTAAATTGTCAATCAAAATAGCCAAGGGGACACTTTTAAGCTTAATTTTAAGCCCTTAAATGGATCCTTGTGGCTTAAAGACCTATACCATTGAAATCCTTGAACAATAAGCTATCTAAATCTTCCAAGAGAAAACAGTTTGAAACTCATTTAAGCCATGAAAAAGTTAAATGAAAAAGCTTGTTCACTCAGAATGCTGAATTTTTGGTTTTCTTTACAAAGACAAATTGGCTTTTTGCAGGCCTAAATAAGCTTATCAAATAAGCACTAAACCTTAAACTAAGCTCAAAATTATAAAATCTATACTACAATCTACTTGTGCCAGGAATTTAAAGGCTTAAAACTAACTTAAGCTATCCTAGAAGTGAGATTGAAATTGCCTAAAATCTAACCCATGACTTGAAATCTAACTGTTTTGACCCATAACTCTTTAAACAATGAAACAGTACTTGGACTTTAAAAACCAGATCTTAGACTAAAAAAGGAATGTATCTTGAACATAAAAACATTAAACTTAAACCTCAAAACTGAAAATCAAAGAAATGCATATCAAAACTTAAAAATTACCACAGTTTGCAAATCCAAATACACAAAACCTTAAAACTTGATTTAAACCTTAAACATTTATCAAAAACAGATTGAAAGAATTCTATATTGATGTTTAAACTTAGAAAATAGGTTGATTTGGTTTGAGCAGCACTAACCATAGGTTAGTGATGTTTTGCCAAACACCCCTTTAAATAAGAGGAAATCATTTTTAAGCTTATAAACCGCAGATTTAAACCAACTTTTAGCAAGACCATATGTTTAATAAGTTATGTAACCAAGAACAATCAATAAGCAACTTCTAAAAAGCACTTAAGAATAAGCAATCAAAATAAGCACTATAAAGCTCAAAAACACAGTTTTTCACTAAAACATGAACAAATGTTATCTAAACTTTAAACTAAGCATTCTAAGCAGTAAACATCATGAATAAGCATAAATAAGCAAGAAACAACAGTAGAGAAGCAATGAATACGCAGAAATAAGCAATAAGCACTTTTTGAGCAAAAATGTAAAAATAAAGCTTACAATGGTCCTTAGCTTTTTGATAAAGAACTAAACACCCAAATCAGTTCCGAACCACCCTATAGCTTCCCATGAAGCACTAAACCATGACCATCTACAATAAACCATGCTCCATGAATTCTTGACAGGTTTTTAGTTTTTGGTGATTTTTGATGAAAAGATTAAACAAGCTTATGAGAATCTTGTTTATGTTAACATAATACTTTTAAACTGAATTCAAGAATATCTAAACGACAATTTATATCAAAACAAATTTAAGATAAAATGAGCTTAAAACTTTGAATTTCATTAAACTGAAAAAGATGATTACAATGCTTAAAAAGTAAATGACAGAATTTTAAATGACATTTAAAGTTAAAATACAATAAAAATAAGACTAAAACTTAAAAACTACACTACTCCTAAGTTACGCCCTTACACAGTGATAAACTACTCCTATTTATACACGAATTTGAAAGAGCTTGTGTGCTAGTTGTGTTTTCTGTGTGAGGAGAACCAAGTCATCATCATAACCCTTCATTCTTCTTGGTCATCAAGCAATTTAATCCTTGACCTCCATTTTCTTGTCTTAACCCTTTAACCAATGAGGTGAGTGGGGATTGCCAGTATGGCACTTGGGGTTTTGGAGTGGGGTGAGCTTGTGAGGGTTTTGGCTCTTGAAAGCAGTGTTACAGTAGCACGTAGGTTAGAAGGGATGAATGATAGTGACGGTTGAATAGTAATATAGGCGGGAAAAGGTTTTGGTTAAGCAGGGTACAAGTTTGAGGAAATGGCACATTTGGCCCCTGACTTTGTTATATGTGATTTCATGGGTAGTCATTTGTGGTGTAAAGTATAAAGGATTTGGCAATTTTAGCCCCTGAGGTTATATATCTTTATTTCATGAGTGGTCCTTGTGGTGAAATAAAACTAACAGCCTTTGTTGGCTGTTAAGTTTGGTTTGGGCTTTGTAAATGGGACATGTAATATGGAAAAGGGTTTTTTTGGCCTTTTATGGTATAAGGCTTATTAAGCCTTAGTGTAAATGACTTAATGGGCTGCCCCGTCCCATTAGATGGGTGCGGGTTGGCCCATTAGGTATTTCTTCGATTCGGCTTCATCTTGACTTGACTTTGTTGGGGTTGACTTTTTGGTTGACTTTTTGACTTTGACTTCGGTTGACTTTGACTTTTTCCGCTCTTTCCAATTCCATGCTCAGTTTTGTCCTTTTTGTTGTGTCTTTTGTCCTTTTGTCGAATATCTGATTCCTGCACAATATAGATGTAAACACACGAATACAATGTATTTTTGGTATGTTTTTGGTCGTTTAAGTCCGTTTTTAAGAGAAAATGGTATGTGTAATTAAGCACATACCATTTCTTCAACCATATCAACTCTCTGCATGCTTATGCAACTGCCATAAACTAGACTTCTATAGTTAACATTGTGATACTCTTTTGTAGTCTAGACTCCTACTCGACTGTTGTTACACCAATTGTAAGCAAATAACCAAGAACCTGCTTCTTAGAGCATCTATCCTTTATCTCGAACACTAAGGAAAAATACCATTTAGACTTGTTGAACTCTGCCATGTCAAAGCCTGCGACCAACATGTCATCAACCTTTAACAGTTGTCTAATGCAGGATGAACCATCTTCTTAGAGTAGCAACATTGGTTCATGGCACATTACTCGCACCTTATCCTTTTGCATAAAACTGTCAAATTTCAAGTACCGTAGCCTTGGTGCTTGAATCAGATCGTACATAATTTCTTTCAATCTGCACTCTAGGTTTTCTTCCTGTCTAGCTAGCTAAAAACCTTTGCTTTTGTGCTGTATAGATGTATCATTCAAGGATCCCACATAAGAAGGCTCCTGCAGCTACAATACTCAAGACTAACATGATTGTAGTCATCTTCACAACTAGAGAGAAGATCTCATTGTAGTCTACCCCCCATTTCTGTTGAAAACGCTTAACCATCAATCGAGCCTTGTACCTTTTGCTGCCATCATGCTCTTCTTTTAGCCATGAACATCCATAATCTTTTTTATGCCTTCTTTCCTGCTGATATTCTGACTAAGGAACACGTCTGGTTCTTTTCAAGTGAACCATCACTTCAATAATAGCCTTCTTCCACTGTACGGATTCTTTGCTACTCAAGGCTTCTGAATAAGACTCTGGTTCACCGTTCTCTGTCAGTAGCAAATAGTTTGCTGATGGAGAGTACCTTACCGGAGCCCTGGACTCTCTAGTGGATCTTCGTACCTGTGGAGTCTCGAAGCCTCCCTCCTTGGAGGATGCTCTATCTTTAGAGTATTCTTCATCTGATCTTCCACTATCCTCGAAGCTCCCACAGTTTTCAGACCCCTCACTCTTATCTGAGCTCCTACCTAGGCTCTGAGTGATTTCTGAACTCAACCCATGCTCTAAAACTATGTTATCATTCTCTGCAAGGTTCTCTAGAATGGCTACTAACACCACTTGACTCTTCTGTATTGGCTTCGTTAAGCTACTTGAATCTGTCGCTGACCTGGCTCCATAAATCGAGTCTATAAATGTAATATCTCTGCTTCGGATAACCTGGTGACTCTTTGTATCCTGAAAGCTGTATCACACTTCATCTGAGCCGCTGCCTATGAATGTACATTTCATGGCTTCTCCGCAAACATCTTTCACCTTAACAAATTAGTCACAACCAAATACCTTCAAGTGAGCGAGACTAGTATCCATCCCTCGTCATTCCTCCTTTGGAATACGCAACCCTATCGGAAAGTAAGGTATGCGATAGATTAAGTAGGCCGTACTAACTGAATCTGTCCATAACATCTTCGGAGCCTCTGCATGAAGCCTCGTGCTTCCTGCTCTGAATGTTCGGTTTAATCTTTCAGCAACACCAAACTGTAGAGGTGTTTCCAGGACCATTTTCAGCATCACAGTCCCGTTCTCAACACAAAACTTAATCGGTTAGCTACTATGCTCTTCACCATTATCAAACTTCAAACACTTCACCTAAAGGTTTGCATTATACCTATCGCAACTCCTTCTGCAGTCTTGGATAATAGTATCATAGTAGGGGGATCCTCAGATTGATGCAATAAATGTAAGGTTATAGCCTTCTGTATGAACTAGCTCTAACCTCTGTAGTTTTCTTTTCTTCTCTGACATTATAAAGAAAAGCTTCTTCTGCTTCCCCAAACCACCTGGCTTACAGAAGTAGATATCTACCTTATGTACATCTGAAACTTTGCCTTTGGAAGCTAACATGCTCATATCACCAAGGTGTTACGCAGCTACACTACCACTACTATTAATAATTGCGCCAATCCCTTCGGGGTGTACCTCAACCATATACATGCTTCCACGTTTGTTCCTACGAGCTACCACCAAACTACCTTTATTAACCTTCCAATGCTGGTCTTTGAAGCCTACATGGTAACCTTCCTCATCAAGCTGCCCAACTGATATTAACCTTCTCTTTAGGCCTGGAAAGTACCTAACATCCTTCAAAGTCTAACTTGTACCAAAAGAAGTTTTGAGGACAACATCCCTAACGCCTGTAATGTATAGAGTCTTGTCATCTGCTAAAGGAACCTTATCGGAGCGTAGCTTGATCTTTTTTGTAGTAGGTAGCATGGAATGATGCACCAGAATCCATAATACTATCTTCAACCGTATTCTCAATGAAACATACTAATGCGTCATCAAAGTCTTTAGCCATGTTAACCTCCTTATCCCTGGAGGCTACAAGCTTCAAACATTGATTCTGATAGTGGCCCTTTTGGTTGCAATTCCAACACGTAATATTTTGCTTGTACTTTATCTCTCCTATCTTACATGATTTTGACTTGTTTATGTTTTGCTTCCTGCCCTCTGTCATACCCTATACCCTATATCTGTCCTCTACACTTTACATATAATTCATATATTCTCTGGATGTCTTCCAACGGATATCTTTAACAAAGAATCAAATCTCGAATCCCTTTGAACGTTAGCTTAGTATTTCTACACGAACCACTAACTGCTGTAACATTACTTGACCAACTCTAGGGCTACGAAGAAAATAAAAACAAAGCCTTCATACTTGTAGGTTTGGCTTTTGCCAAAGGCTCCTAAAACTTCTTCTGATATAGAGTCTTCGATCTACATCTTACAGAAACCAAAATCATAACCAGCATATTGTTGATCTTTAGCTTACCGTCTCCTGCCATTGTTTATTGTAGCCTGGCTCTTGATACCACTTTGTTAAGGTATATGGCACCTGTACACACCTTTGTACAAACCTCTGTATGGTATATAGCTCCTACACACATCGCTCAAACAAACAAAGAATACAAACAAGGCTTACGTAAAGTAAATGCGGAATATAATCGACACAAGATATAACGTGGTATCTACAGCTAGGATAGTCGTGGCAGTCCGCATGATCAAACCATAGATATATTATTAAGCTCTGAGCTAAACTGCTCAGGCTCGTGCCAAACTGCATGACCCATGCCAAACTGCACGACCCGTGCTAAACTGCACGATCGTGCCAACTTCACGACCCGTGCTAAAATGAATGGGGTACAATACATACACACCCAGATACCTAGATACAAGTTTACAATTACAATGATGGGGTATTTATAATTGTGAGACCTATCTTTAGTTTACATATTCTACCAATGTAGGATTGGGTTTACACCTAATACGAATAGCAACCAAGCTATGTGAAGAACCAGAGACTTCTTCGAGTACATGCATGTGTGTAATACATGCGAAACCAAAACCCTTTGAGATACTAAAGTAAGTAACCTCCACGCGGTTCATACACTACACGTCGAACAATACCACCTAAATGCTAGTTCCACGAACCATGATCACGAGAATACTACTTTGTCCCTAAGAGGTATGTGTAGCTTGACTACAAGGAGAGAATAAGAGAAGGGATGGGATAAATAATAAGGTTTAGGGATCCTCTATTTATAGTTTTAGGATTAGGGTTACAAAGCTTTGAGAAAAAGCTACCTAATCTTGACACTTTTGGTCCCTCTCCTTTTCCTTAACCGGCTATATATTTACCAAACACACCCTTGGTGTTGACTTTTTGACTTTTATAATATTTATGGATAATTACTTTTAATTACCCATTAATTAAAAAGCCTTATAGTTAATTATTCGTAAACAAACTAATTAACGACTGTTAGTATTCTATCGTTGGAATATTAATATACATAATAAATATACACTTATAGTATTATATACATCAATCGAGTATTAATACATATATAATAAATATACGCTTATATTATATATATATATATATATACACCAATAGAGTGATATCTATGTATATTAACGTGTGTGACCCTGTAAGCTCACGTATTCCCAGCCGTATAAATATCCGTATGACATGAGCACAAACCAACAACTCCCACTTGTGAATGTCATGGTTATAGAATATAACATACTAACATTGACAAATAGTCTAGCAACATCATCAATGCTCCTAGAAATACCTGAGTATATAGTTTCGGTAAACAGCTCAGCCTTTAATGGTTTCAGTTAGTCTTATCCTTTTGTTTTAGATAAATGTTAAATATGGATATGGATCATTAGTCATTCCATAGTTTAACGATTCTGTTTCTCGTATTTGTATTGATCAAGATTACCAAATGTAAAAAGAATCATCTAAACTATACTTTGGACGCGCCCACGTACACATCTGATCAACCTAACGAGGGGCCCAGTAAGTTTCTAACTCCCAAACACGTAGAGAAACAAATTTTATTTTGACTACAAGTGTCTGTCATGTACTTCAAAACACTTCTGAAAATAGCCCTTATAACTACCTTTTGATAGACTAGTGGTAGGCTTATAATTAAGAAATGCTATCCATACATGCAAAACCTGCTTGCATCTGAAGTCTAAAGATAAACATAACTTTCACCATGTGTGTAATGCACCCAATGACGCCGATCCATAAAGTAATCTACATGTGAGGTATCCAATATTCAACCACATTAAATAACATGTGAAGTTGGCAGAATCATCTTTACATATTCTCTAGAATACAACCAAACACTCACATTTATCTTATCTTAACAATATTCTCATATTGTTAACTGACAATGGACATAGTTTAGAATAAATAAATTTATTTAAGGATTTAAACATGAAAATATAAAATACAGTAGTATAAATGAAAACGATCATACTTCGTATGTCAATTCATTGTTCAATACAACTGCTTACAGTTCCATTATCCAAATACCAAATAAAATTAGTGCATGATGATCCTAGTTAAGTACTAAATGTCTTATCCACAACAATCACAATTAGTAGTAAGGCATAGGTTTCATGAACATAACAACTAGGTCATGATCTTGTGAGACTTTAAGAATACTTATTTCAAAAATTCACGAATTGTAAAATTCTTTGAATAATTATGATGATTGTTATTTTGTAAGTGTGCACTCACTTATAAGTATTACTTATATGAGTCTAGTCATATTACTTTCCATAAGATGTATGACACACACAAAACATCCTAATAGAGACAGTCATCTCAACAGTTTTCCAAACTTTAAAGTATTCTTATTCTTTTAATATATTATTATGCAACTATGCTTTTAAACCAAGCATGTGTAGCCAGACATGTTAACATATAAGATGAAAACTTGCTTCTACAAAGATTGAGTATCATCTCAATTAAAACAAGCACTAGTGTATACAAATAACACTATGTTAACCTACCGTGAACACTTCTTTAATAATGGTTGGATATCATACAAACCCAAGGTTTGTTGATCATAATGATCTTACTATGATTACCCCAATGTATATTCATAGTATCTTCATTATTAATTCTAGGAATGAATTCCTAATTTTTACATTAATTAGAATGTTCATTCTAATATCTTTCAATTAGATTATAATGTTGTCACATCACCTATACACACTATGATGTACATAATGAATCATTCAGTGGGACTTAAGGTTTCCATTCATGTGTTTAATCTCATCAAGTAAGATGGATCATTCGAGTTTTACTCAATGATATTTCATATTGTACTCAAACTTAATTCACCACATATGTTAAATGTATCAAACATATTATACCAAGGTTGCATGTTTCATTTCATAAAATACTTACAAGAAACTTTATTTCAATCTAAGAGATAAAATCTTACTTAGATAAATAAATTATTTCTAATATGTTCAACAGCATAATTGATTTTAGAAAAGTAAAAACAAATTTACTCCCACTAGCTTTGAGATGTACTCATGAGATATCTTATTTATATCTAAAAATCAAATCCAACAAGTGATTTATTTAACAATTAAACTTAAGATTATGCTCATTAGATGCATGCTTTTAATCAATACTTAGATTTTACCATTTTTGTATATTTTCTAAAGATTATATTGGATTCATAAAACCTTATCTGATTACATATCGTCCTTGCAAGGTAATCAATTCATAAGAGTTCTTGAAATCTAATTTGTCATATTTCCTTCCAAGAAAACAAGTATGACAATTTAATCATCTCTATATATATAAAGTTTGTAAATGAGGAAGTTTTAATCATAGTCAATTGCTTGATTATGAGTAAACACTTATGTCATTTGACGCACAGTAAATATGTATACAATATTGTCATTATGAGTCTTCTTTAAAAGAAAACTCATTTAAACCTGATAGGTTAAAGATAAAACAAATTCCAAGAATATGATTATCTCCTTTTGGACAACATCTCCTCATTCATAGTCTTTGAGTCATCCATTAGATCCAAGATCTAATAATGCATCTCCTATGGTTAGCATGTTCATAAAGATCCTTTAACTCATAATCCTCACCATTGATATAGAAACATATCATGAGGTATCCATGCGGATCTATGAATATGAGTAACATCATTTTAAGGTTTATTATTTCCATGTTTATCCTTAGTAAGACATTTGCTAAGGCATTTAGAAGGTTTATGTATTTTCTTCTTGAAATAATTCAAGACCTACATTACTCCCACTCGCTTCTTGTACATTTGAAACTATTCTTAAATAACCCAGCATAACGAGCAACAGAAACTTTTTCTCGCGTGGGTTGTAAAAATGGTATCTCATCGTTTCCTTTGGGTATCCAACAAAATACACTTAACAGTTCTAGGCATTTATCAATAATAATCTCCAAGAGATTTTTACCAGATTTAAAACTTCAATCAAGACATAATGAGATTCATCTCATTTTACCTTAATTAACCTTCTAGGTTGGAGTCTAATTGGGTATATCCATGACATATTTAATTATCTAACCTTAATCTCTTTTAGGAGTTAAATAAGTTTAAGTTCATCATGAATTAAAACAATATCTATATATAGTTTGATTACCCTTGCTGGACATACCATAAAACGTAATGGTATCGATAGTGTTACTAAGCCAATTGCATCCTTTTATAAGACTTTGATCAAGTCAACGACCTAATGTGTATGTACTAACAAGTAGACATAAACATCCAATACATTACTATTCATTATAAGTCTTTGACCAAGTCAGTGACTACATGTACATGTCTTTAACAAGAAGATGTAACATGATAACTTTTTACTTTACGTTATAAGTCTTTTCATAAGTAAAGGACTTAATGTACATGTCTTTAACTAGAAGACATAACAATTATTAAACTAAAGTAAAAATGAGTGCCAAATCATGGTCTTAATAGTAAGCTCAAGTTAATTTCAAACTCCATGTTTACGATTTCCAAGAAAACATAATCATGTAGCTTACCTTTTTATCTTGACACATTCTATTAATAGGGCTACATACATTAAATGTGTAGAAGTCCTAGTAGAGTAATAGTTTTTTTACTTTGCAGTCAAGAAACCATTAGTCATATTGTTCTAAGTTGTTCCTTGCACACAATAAAGATTTCTCCCACTTGTGGAGGGTACAACTTTTTTGCATAAAACAACACCACACTAGTTAGTTTGTTTGTATTAACAATATGGCAGTGTCAAGCTCATAGCTAGTATATATATATATAACTACATCTATTAATAAGGAATCGTGCATAACTATTAAAGATAACATTAAACGGAAGTGACATCTCAAAGGCAACAAGTTATCAAAGATAATACACAGTGATTCTTTACCAAATAAAGATGTTTCACACTTGGAAAGTAAATTATTATTTTAGGCCAAGCCAAAAATAAAGTAAGATGTCTATGAGGTAAACAGCTCATAACTCCCACTAAATTTGACAACATTGCAAGTTTGTCATTTTTATTTATAAAATGGGAATTGATATTTACACATAATAAATTGATCCATACACATAATTTTTTTGTGAGTTAACAGTCATGCCCTCCCTATATTTAGTATTTGACTTTTACTCTCAAAAATTGCAGCAATCCCTCCATCTCTTTTTTAGTTCTCGTTACTCTTTTCCCCGATTTCACCGTATGCATCTTTCAGTGTTTCAAATTACTTTTTTGACAACTTATTCATCTCGTAGCAAACCCTTCATTTTGTAAAATCCCTACGTCATTTTTTTACATTCCAATATACATAAGGTGCTCATAAATCGTAATAAATTAAAAGGTTTGAATTGTATATAAATGTTGGTATAAAAATTTCACGTCATATAAATTTATCACGATTTTCCATCTTTTCTTTTCAGGATTTCTTAAGTAAAGCAAACAACATTTTTAGTTCCATATTTTGTTTTGGCAGTTGCTAATCCTAGATGAATAAGAAATATTAACATTTTGTTGTGATTCAAGGCAAATATGTGTTTTCCTTAACAAAGCAAACCTCTATTGAAGCAAAAAACCATGACAACAATACAAAACATGTCATAATAATTGAGACAACCACTAGAGCACATATATACATAAAATAATTCAACAACATATATAAACCAGAATTAACAACATTAGACTACACAGTAGGCCCAATAAAAGCATATACAAAGCAGATATATCACACGAAGCAACAACAAAAACAAAACCTGAAGCATTAAAGATCTAGCAAACATGGTCAAACACCACAAAATTAAAGTAGCAAACTTAAAACTCATTCAATAGGTTCCTGTATCAGAGCATAATAAAAGGCTCACACGCTCTTTAGTAGATTATCAGCTACTAAGATAGTGTTTTTCATTTTGAGTTATTGAACTTGACGAGCCATCGGGTTCATTTGTTTCCTGAAATTTATGTTCGATAATAAGCGGAAGCTAATTTTGTTACGCATTAGTTTATTCTAATGTCAATAGTCATATGTAATTTAGCTTTACCACATATATTCTTTCATGTAGCTAGTTCACGTATGATTTGTAAGTTTAATATGATACATGTAAAATTGCATGGCAAACATGAAACTATAGACCATTTTAATTAATGTAAACAGTCAAAATGTCTTATTTTGATCACATGGCAACCATGAAAACCAATTATATTCCTATATGTTTAATTGATTACAGTGGAAAAGATTAGTGATTAATTCATCTGAGTTCAATTCATGTGAAAGAAATGATAAATAAGTAAATTACATACAAACATGTGATGGATTAGTGGGTGATGGTGGAGTAGATCTGTAACTGCATAACTAAAGAGGAAGAGGCGTGATAAAAGAGGGTAATAATTACACAAGGGCATAATAGTCCTTGCAATATAATTATATGTGTAGGAATCAATTTTTTTATGTGTAAATATCATATCCCTTATAAAATGCATTACTCCCACTGGATCTGGCAACATGTATGAGTGTTCCTTCACTAGTAAAAGTAATTGCAATTTATCTTTCCATATATTGAATATCTACACATTATTGCTAATGTGAGTCACATAAACTAGTAAGCAAGTACTTAGATATGCAAGAAAGTATGTTCAAGTTCTAGCCATCTCAGCTATCTATTAACTTGAAAATTGGCATGTAATTCCTCCTTTATCCGCTCACTTTACCTCAAGGGTGTGCAACGTCTCTTACTGATTTAAGGAAACAACTATAGACACGAGTTCTCTAGCTATTGCCTTTTACAATATTGCGGTGATATTTCCGTCTTCCAATCAAACCTCATAAATATGTCTTGTTTACAACATGATATTTTATTTTTGGTAGCTATTGACACAAGTTCTCTAGTTATCCAAGTTTCTTATTATGATTCAAAGATTTCAAAATCGAAAAAGGATATTGAAGAAATCTTGAAATAATAAGAAGTCCAATTAACTTAACATGAAGCTTGGTATGAGTTTGATTGGAATTAAGGATAACTCTATCATTCCTATTATAACTTTTCCAAAAGTGAAAAGTATAGGAAATATTCTTATTTTCCCAAGGAAGATAGAAACAGTTTGTCTTCAACAAGTAAGAGCAAACTTTTTTACGGTATACGTTGCATAAATACATTAAAAGAACTTACAAAGTTCATTTTCAGTATTTTTGATAATTCATCCCTTAAAAATTAACTACCCGTGTTAATATAAATAAACAATTAATTTTACAAGGGTCTAAGATCCAGCTTGACGTTCTACCATTAATGCAGTTGATCTACTAGAAACAGTATAACTCAAAAGGTAATCTGCGGGAGATAATTGTCAACATGTGTAACTCTTAGCCATTATGGGGCACAAGGAAATATAATCGATAATTATAATGTCAAGTAGCATGTTTAACCCCATCGTATGCCTCGGGTCGAAGGTCTGACCAACAATACTCGATATAAGTCGTCCAATACAAAATCTATAATTTTACAGTCTCAGGTCTGACTATACGATTGTTATATTTCCTTGTTTTGCAATTCACTCAAGACTGTCTTAGAGTAAAAAACAAACTAATGTGATTCCATATTTGGATGAAAAATGACTTAATTTTAAGGGTATAAATATTTTGATAAAAACAAGGTTACCAAAAATGTGTATAAGGAAGCATGCATACAAACTTATGACACTAGTTATTTTAAAACATTTCCAATTTTGTTTTAAAAACTTTCTATAAATAGAAATCCTATAATTTTCTAAACCACATGCCATTTATAAAATTAGGGTTACCATGTTTACAATATTTCCATGTATGAGTGATCTTACTACGGCTAAGGTTAATTCCCCACGTGAAACAATCAAACCCTAGTAATGATTACGACATACTTTTAAATATTCTTAAAACGTTTGTGTAAAATTGTTTATTCTTGCGTTGTTACATCGCGGGTTCCCTTGCGGAAACCACTAAACCCATGTGTTATAGAACGTTGCAAGAAATAACAAATTTATGTACACAATCCATGATTTAGCAAAGTATACATATCAATATACGTACAATAAGCATTTTAATCATGTACTCTTTAGTCCATATTAATTTTGAAAATCATTTTTGCATAATTATATATGTAATAAAACGCCACAATATATATAAGACATGCAAAACATATTTGCCAAATTAATCACACTAAACAAAATCATTTACGTAATTAAAACAATAATTCGACAAAAGTCTTCTCATCTTTTGCAATTAACCAATTAATTCACGTAATAATTTCATGCATACCATACTAAACAAGCATGCGTAAAATATATTTAGCTTAATAACCATGGTTTACATGTACGCAATCCATGGTTGACAATTTATAAACAATAAATAAGCTACAATATATTCAAATTGCAAATTATAATACATGCATTTATAACAAGCGAAACAAATCTTTCTAAAATATAATCATATTTTATTTCTTATTTTATGTGATATTTAGGGTAAAATATTTCACTAAATAATATCTTAAAATAGGTTTTCACATAAAAGGAAAGAAATATTCATAAATATGCATTTATATTTTAGTCGGATCTTCCTAAATACATACCATATTTATATTTTTAGATTTTTTGAGTTTTATATTAGTCATTATTTCAGTAAATAAATTTCTAAAATAAATTGCACATAAAAAAAGGCAAGAAAATATTCACAAAATATGTGTATTTTAAGTATTTTACCGTTTTTTATGTAATTATAACGCTATATGAATGGCTCCTAATGCCACTGTTGGAAATCGTGGTCTAAAAACCCTAATATTACGTGAATATTAAGCGAGCTACGCAGCGGAATTAAACTCATATAGAATTTATAATTAACATAAAACATAAACAGGAAACATACCGAATAGCAACCAAGCTACGTGAAGAATCGGAGACTTCTTCGAGTACACACATATGTGTAATACATGCGAAACCAAAACCCTTCGAGTTACTAAAGTAAGTAACCTCCACGCGGTTCATACACTACACGTCGAACAATACCACCCGAATGCTAGTTCCACGAACCACGATCAAGAGAATACTACAAGTAATCGAACTCAAACATTTGTCCCCAAGGGGTGTGTGAAGATAGACTACAAGGAGAGAAGAAGAGAAGGGATGGGATAAATAATGAGGTTTAGAGATCCTCTATTTATAGTGTTAGGATTATGGTTACATAGCTTTGGGAAAAAGCTACCTAATCTTGACACTTTTGGTCCCTCTCATTTTCCTTCCCATAACCGGCCATATATTTTCCAAACACACTCTTGGTGTTGACTTTTTGACTTTTATAATATTTATGGATAATTACTTTTAATTACCTATTAATAAAAAAGCCTTATAGTTAATTATTCGTAAACGAACTAATTAACGACTGTTAGTATTCTATCGTTGGAATATTAATATACATAATAAATATACACTTATATTATTATATACATCAATCAAGTATTAATACATATATAACAAATATACGCTTATATTATTATATGCATACAAATAGAGTGATATCTATGTGTATTAACGTGTGTGACCCCGTAGGCTCATGTATTCTCAACCGTATAAATATCTGTATGACATGAGAACAAACCAACATTGAGGAGGTTAGGAAATTTCCTAATACATGACTAACCTCCTTAAGTTTGAGCTAAACTACAACTAACCCCCTAAACTTATATCCTAACTATTACACACTAGTATTCTAACAATTTCCACCTTAGTGATAATAGTTAGCCTTCTCCGATATGCAATATCCGGTCTAGTACATACCATCAAGTACATTAAACTACCTACAACATTCACATATGGGACCTTACTCATTCTTTCCACATCCCAGTCACTCGACGGACAATCCTTCAAAGAAACCTTGAAGTGTGCTCCCAATGGCACAAAGACCAACTTACCATTATCCACTCTGTAGTTATTTAGAATTTTCTGCACGTATCCTGACTGAGACACCTTCAGGGTTCAGCTACCCCTATCCCTGATAATCTTCATACCAAGTATCTTCCTAGCTGGACCCAGTTCCTTCATATCAAACTCTTTATGTAGCAGTCCTTTGGTATATTCGATCTCAGACTTGCTTTTACAAACAATCAACATATCATCTATACACAACAATAGATATATATACATACTTCAGTTTATAAGTTCCTTTACCTTGACTTCGATCACGAACTACCACATCCTTGATTACCTTAATGATCAGACCTTCCCCTTACATATAACCCATCACCATCATCCTTTGCATCTGTCCTCTTTTTCAACTCTCGTGAATTAAGGCTAGATAAGACATCTTCCAAAGCGAGTGACTCTCTTCCATAAAGCAGTGTCTCCACAAAGTTATCATATGAAGATGGTAATGATGTAAGTAACATGAGTGCTTGATCTTCGTCATCAATATCAATATCTATGTTCGCCAAGTCAACAATCAACTTATTAAACTCATCTATATGTTCAGATAATTTCTTACCTGAATGCATGTAGAAAGTGAACAACTTCTTCTTCAAGTATAATTTATTGGCTAAAGACTTTGTCATATACAAAGTTTCTAACTTTAACCAAACCCTTATAACAGAACCTTCTTTCTTGGCTTCCCTCGACACTTTGTTATCCAAACACAAGAGTAAGGCATTGTGTGCTTTCTTATAGACATCCGTCTTCAACGCTGCAGTTTTATCAGTGTCCGTCATGGTTCCCAGGAATGGATTTAACACAACCTCCTAACCATGTTGAATTAATAGAAACTGCATCTTCACACGCCATAACCCGAAGTCATTAGACCCGTCAAATTTTTTGACGTTAAACTTCGGTATCGATGACATATTCTTTTGTCGGTGACCCTAAAATCACATACACTTCATTATGATGAACAAGAAAAGTAAGATTGGATGATGAGAAGAATTGTAGAGAGAGAAAGTTAAGAGAGAAAAAGTGGAGGTTGATTTACTTGTCAAGATACAAATGAGACCAACAACCCTCTCTTTACACATGGAGAGGAGTTTAAATACCCAATGTGGGCCGGCCTATATAAGGCTTAATGGGCCGTGGGTTTGTCTTGGGTTGGGCTCGAGTTTACTTGGGCTTTTACCCGATACACGTGACCTATTAGATTACATTAAATAAGCCCAATACCCGTGCTAGCCTTTTACAACATTTAATATATAAATGACCGAGACCTAATATAATTAATGAATGAACTTCCATTGTTCGACTCAATATTTTGAGGCTAACAATCTCCCCCGAAGTGAGTTTATTTTGACACTCCTTCGTGAGATCAATGAGATTGCTTTTGTCGTTAAGCTCTTGTCTTTGTCTTGGTCTTTATCTTGTTGTAGGCTTGTTCCTTCATGCTTTGTGATCTTTGATCTTTAGCCTTTGCCATTGTCTTTTGACTTCGTCTTTGCGTCCGAGATCTTTAAATCTTTATCCTTCTGTCTTGATCGACTTTGCCACCTTGCGATCTTGTGTCTTAACCAACATGCTCATACTTTGCATCATCTTGAAAGCTTGCTAACAATCTCCTTTGATAGACTTGATATCTTTGAAGGAAGATCTTGTATATCAGAGTTTGTGCGGAAGTCTGTGTCTTTAATTCTTGAGCTTTCATGATTCTTGAATCTCGATGCTTATAATATGTCTTTGTAGTTTGAGCATGAGCATGTGGTAATGAATCTGACTTCAGCTCAAAATAAGGCATCACCATCTCCATCTTTATGTGAATCCTGAAATAAAATAGTTAGCAATAAAGCATGTGGACGAATATGGCTTTGTCATTCGTCTGGATTTGGTTAGATTAACCTTCGGTTCTGTAGGACTGTTTTACAATATAAATAATGTACATGTGATCAGGTAGATTCAAAGAATCTCCTTGATAGGGTTTCCAGCTCAAAGAGTAGGATCTTCTAACACAGATGTATTAGATTTACCATGCTTGCTTGTTCTCATTACCAGAACGTCTCAAAGCAGACAACACAGGTAAGAGTGAATCAGATAGTTACTATCTTTCTGATTAAGCCGTCAATTCATTTACTGGAACATGTTTGATTCACATTGAATCGCACCATCGTTTCTTTCCAGTTGATACAAGTTTGATTCATATAGAATCTCACAAGTCACCTACCAAGAGCTTGTTTGATGTTGGCTCAAGCAGGATTTGCATCTTCATTGTGAATACATAAGTATCACTTGAATATTCTGGCAAAATCTCATAGATAATGCGTAGGACTCTTGTTGACAGCTTGTGAACTTATTGGTGTTCAACAAGTGTTCGTAATGGAATGTGTCCTAATGAGATTTGTTTTATTGATCTCTTGGCTCTAGACTCGATTAGTGCGTTTTGGTTTTAGTAATCGAAGGCTGGAGCAGACTACCACCTATTCAATATCAACTAACTCGGAGTGAGAAAGTCAATAGAAGTCGTATGTATCTCTGTGACAAATAAGACAAGTTTCTGTTGAGAGAAACCCGAATGGCTGGGAAGGGTTGTGCATTGCATCACTGAGTCCATGATGTCGTCTTCATGTCAGCAATCAACATTGTGATTCTGACAGCATATGTATTGACCCAATTTCTGCCTAAGTTGTGTGGAGGGCTTTTTTCTTTTCACCCTTTATCCATACATTTCTTTTTCATTCTTCAACCCCTTCAATGCTTACCAAGACGTCATTACTAACACCTTGTTATGATTGTTCCAGTGTTAGCTCAATCTTAGTTGGCATTCTTCCCTTATACACATTCATCTCCAATCATACCTAAGGACTGCTATTTCTAACTATGAAGTGTCCTTGGGTAGATCCCTCTAGTTCTGGTTGGATCATAGGACAAATACCTAACCTTACCACCTTATGACTTCAGAATCGTCATGAAATAAGATGTTGTAGGGTATGAGATCCTAACCATAAAACCTTTTTCAAAGAGTATCAAGCACTTTGAGTCAATAAGATCACTTATTATTTTCAAGATCACATTTTAAATACATTTCTTTCCTTATTTTAAATACTAATTCACTTAGTTTTTGAAATACTTTGTGATTAAAATTTGTCTTGAAATACTATGGGGAGAAAAATTTTATACTTTGCATGAATTAGATGGAACATTAACTTGCTCCCCCTCGATTTTACATATGTTTGACACCAAAAACAATGATACCAAGTTGTAAAATTGATAATAATTGAGGGTTACATTGTTTTATCACACAAATTTTGAAAGATTATTAATTGTCATCGAAGAATTCTTGAAAAATTATGCTCAACCACCAAATCATCTTATAACAATCAATCTATTTAATAGTCATTATTATTCCTTAGATGTTATGAAGACCTTTTATAATGTGTTGAATACATAAGAATTGTCATGGTATGATGTATCCAACAATCACATGAATTAGATGGAACATTAACTTGCTCCCCCTCGATTTTACATATGTTTGACACCAAAAACAATGATACCAAGTTGTAAAATGAATATTAATTGAGGGTTAGCATTGTTGAGCACACAATTTTAAAAGATTATTAATTGTCATCGAAGAATTCTTGAAAAATTATGTTCAACTTTTTGAAAAACCAAATGTTAGAAGACTTCTCTTCTAACGCTAAGGATAAGCACACTTATGCGTACACTCTCCTTTGTCGTTCGAGTCTGAGTTGCAATCTGAGAGTGATTACAAGTCATCAAGAAAAAATAGAAATGACATGTTTTGAAAACTTTTGAAACTCCTGTTCGAACTTCATTTACACGCCCGTGTCGAAGTTAATCAACATTTCTAGGTACGTAAATGTTATTGATTCCAAGAGACATGTCGAGAAGAATATTTTTTGAAACATTTTCTGATTTTTGATTTTGTATTTTCTTTTTGAAATTTTATATTTTTGTATTTTTCTTTTTTCAAAAATATGTAAATGGTGATGTTTGATGAAGTATCAAGCAGATTCAAATGTTAGAACCTCCAGTTCTGCTGGAGTTAAAAATCTCATACCAATTCGCCTGACAAGATACTGAAACCTATCTTCGGATAAGGCTTTAGTAAACATATCAGCCAATTGGTATTCAGTTCTGATAAAGTACAATTCAATTATACCATTTTTAACCTGTTCCTTGATGAAATGATACCGAGTATGGATGTGCTTGGTACAGGAGTGCTACACGGGGTTGCATGAGATTGCTATGGCTAACTGAGAGTCGTAATACAACGGTATTTTATTGTAGTTGAAGCCATAATCTTGAAGTTGTGTCCTCATCCACATTACTTGAGCACAACTTGTAGATAACGCCACGTATTCAGCCTCTGCAGATTGCAGTACAGTCTTGCTTCTTTGACATCCAGCTGACTAATTTATCACCTAGGAATTGTATTCCTCCAAAAGTGCTTTTGCGAGTATCAACGCAACAGGCATGATCGACATCTGAAAAAGCTGTTAGATCAAAGCCAGATCAGATACCAGAGTCCCATGTTAATGGTACCTCTTAAGTATCGAAAGATCCTTTTAACCTCTTTGATGTGTTTTTCAGTAGGTCTTGCTTGATATCTTGCACAATAACAAACTGCTTGCACTATGTCTAGTCTACTAGATATCATATACATGAGTGACCTGATTTTACTACGGTAGTCAGTTTGGTCTACGGGTTCACCACTCAAGTCTGCATCTAATTTAGGTTTTGTAGCCATTGGTGTACCAATGCCTTGTCCTTTTTCCATACCATGTTTTTTAAGAATCTCTAAAGTATATTTGGCCTGATTGATAAAAATACCACGTGGGGATTGGTGGATCTAAAGTCCTAAAAAGAATTTTATTTCCCCCATTAAGGACATCTCAAATCTACTGTGCATTAATTTTTCAAATCGTTTAGAAAATTTAGGGTTTGTGGAACCAAAAATGATGTCATCAACGTAAATTTGCACAAGTAGAATGTCATCCCCATATTTTATGGTGAATAGGGTCGGGTCAATGATACCTTTAGTAAAACCTTTGGAAATCAGGATTTTAAGAGTTCATCATACCAGGCTCTCGGAGCTTGTTTTAATTCATATAGAGCTTTCCTTAGACAGTAAACTTTTTTTGGATGATCAGGATCAACGAATCCATCTGGTTGTGCAACATAAACCTCCTCCTTCAATGGACCATTAAGAAATGCCATTTTTACGTCCATATAATAAATTGGAAAAGACTTGTATGCAGCATATGCGACAAAAATCCTGACAGCCTCCAAGCGAGCAACCGGAGTAAATGATTCTTTGAAATTAATACCCTCTTCCTGAGCATGACCCTTTGCTACAAGTCGTGCTTTGTTGAGAATTACAGTTTGGTCTTCATCCTTTTTGTTTTTCCATAACTACTTTAGCTTGATTATGTTCTTGCCAAAAGGTTTGTCAATGAGTTCCTAGACTTGGAGTCTGTCAAACTGATGAAGTTCTTCCTGTATTGCTTCTATCCATCCAGAATCAGCCATTGCGTCCTTAATGTTTTTCGGTTCAACAATACTCACGATGAGTGCGAACATACACATTTCAGGATCTGTTGCAAGTTGTCGTCTTGTTTGCACAGGCTTGGATGGATTGCCATCGATATTCGGAATCTTAAGGTTGATTGAAGGTATGCTTATTTGAAGTACCAATATTGCATGAGGAAGACTCAACATTTTCTTGTACCGGTGTAGAGAAAGGATTGGTAAATTCTGCTTGATTATCATTGTTTTCCTCAGCATGAACATTTGTTGAAGTTGTCGATTCTGATGTAGGTTGAATATGCAGTGTGTCTTTTTTAATAGAATTGTCGGTGGGAGAAGAAGACTTGTTGACACGAGAAGTACCATCATTGAAAAATTCATCGTACAAAGGACCAAAAAGAATATCCAACTCCTGTTGTGATGGAACTGTTGTATCTGCTGAAGGAGAACTATTTTGTAGTTCTGGTGCGGGGTCAGGGTTGTCATAATCTGACGCCTTTTGTCGTTGGAAAACAAGGCCTAAAGTGTCATTAGCAACAGACGTCTCAAACATCTCTTTGATCTCATCAAATCTAAGATGTATGGATTCAACTATCAATCTTGTTCTCTTATTGTTGACACGATATCCCTTTGACTGAGTAGAGTATCCCACCAAAATGCACGGATCCCCTTTTTCTTTCATCTTATCCAAGTTCTCACCATCTCTGGTTAGGTAACAAGTGCAACCAAAGATGTGAAGGTGTTTAAGTGAGGGTTTTTTATCATTAATGATGTGATATGTTGTTTTCTCATGAGTTGGGATGATGATTGATCTATTTTGAGTATAGCATGCGGTTGCAATTGCTTCAGCCCAAAAGAATAAAGAAAGTTTAGAGGCTAAAAGCATTGTTCGAGCAGCCTCAACAAGAGTGCGATTTTGCCTTTCGACAACGTCCTTCTGTTTGGGTGTTTGAGGTGTAGAAGTTTGATGCTCAATTCCTTCTTCTTTAAAGAATGCATTAAGTGTCTTGTTTAAGAACTCAGTGCCTTTGTCAGTGCGAACAGAATTTACAGGGGCTTAAAGATTTCTTTGGATCATCATGAGAAAGTCTTTTAAAACTTCTGGTGTTTCATCCTTAGAATGTAGAAAGAGTGTCCAAGTATATTTTGAGTAGTCATCGATAATTACCAGAATATATTTCTTCCCATTTATGCTAGTAACCCGCATTGGACCACATAAGTCCGTATGAAGCAAATTTAACCGTCCTTTTGAACTTGGAACAGTCTTTGACTTGAATGAACTTCGTTTTGCTTTACTCACTTCACAAGAGGAACATAGTTGATCCTTGACATACTTCAGTTTTGGTAAACCAATCACAACATCTTTCTTTGAAAGCAAGTTGATGTAGTCGAAGTTGAGATGAGAAAGTCTTCGATGCCATAACCATGCTTGAGTTGGTGATGCTTTAGCCATGAGACAGATTGGAGTTGATGAAGTTGTTTCTTGAAGAGAAATTGTATAGAGATCAGTTCTACGATTACCGGTTAGTAAGTCGTTTCCCTGAAGATCTCTAACAAAACATGTAGATTTTCGAAATGCAACCTCCAAATCCGCATCACAAAATTGACCAACCGAGAAAAGATTGTGATTGAGACCTTTAACGTAGTAAACCCTGTTGATCATAATATTTCCTTAAACCAAATCTCCATAACCAAGAATTAAAGCAAATCGATCATTGCCAAAACGAACGGTACCCAAATATTTTTCAACAAAATTGCATAGCAGAGATAGATTGCCCGTCATGTGCTTTGTGCATCCCGAGTCAACAATGAATAGGATGAGTTGTACAATCTGCAAGAGAATTAGAGGACGATGGAATACATGACAAATTGGATCCTAAAGTGTTTGTGAGTTTTAAGACATTAGTTATCCTAGATACATTATCTATGGCAAAACTAACTTTCTTATTCACACTTTCATTCTGAACTTTAGGTACCCATTTCCTTTTTGTCTTAGGAACCCATTTATATGCTGATGGGCATTGTTGTGCTATCCACCATTTCCACGCCTTACTAGTTTTCTTATATAGCATCCTATAGTAACTCTTAGAATTTGTGGTAGTGGATTCTGATGCAGCTATTTTCTTATGGGGTGTTGCAACAGATTTGTTCACTTGACTTTTGGGTTTTCTAGTACTAATAGGCACTACATTAGGCTTCTTAGTTCTAGCATTCACGTCATTCAAAAACTTAGAAACACAAGCATCATGATTCGAATTAAACACACATTTTCCACAAGTAGCACAAACAACATTAACATTCAAAGTTCTAGAATTTAAACTGTCATTACACGCAGTTACAAACTTTGTTTGATTAGAAATACTAGAAATCCTAGGGTGGTCTTCTACTTCAGTCTTCTTAAACTTCACTTGACTAGTGTTTGGCAGGACCTTATCTTTCATTTGATTGCTCCTAGGCTGTGGTCTTGTAACATTAGTTCTGTGAGCTACTCCTGTAGATGTAGACACGCGAGGATTAGTATTCCTAAAAGTCTGAGTTAACTGTGGTGCTCTAGTTTGTGTTGTACTACTTTCAATTCGATACATGCCTGGTTTAATCACATTTGTGTTACTTACAGCTTGCGTTGCTGTTCGAGGCAAATTCTGTGGAGTGACTGGTTTTGATAAACCCTCTGACTCATTAGTTTTTGAAACCGACTTTTTCGTTGCAAAATTTTTTCTCTTAAGAGAGTCTGAAAAAGGAGTCGGTTTTCCTAAAACTGATGGTTTTGAAATCCTTTGAGCATTTGGTTGTCAAAAAACAAATGGTTTATCAAACTTAGTGTCCACAGATTTTCCTTTGCATTTTTCAATGAGTTTCTTTAACTCACAAATTGCAATGTTCTTGTCTTGCAGTTGAGCTTTCAAATCTTGTATTTCAAAATATTGTTCACGTTCCTTTCGAAATACATTTGACGCTTTTTCTTTGCAAACTGTGTCATTTTTCAGTTGTTCTTGACATTGTTGTAAAGCGATTTCAAGAGAAATTGAGTGTTTTTCTAATTTAGCAAAACTTCGTAAAAGCTCAGTGTAAATCTCTTTACTTACAAATTTAGTTTGTTCAGAAAGCTTTTGTGCAAGACAGTCACATTCCCTGACTTTATGAAGATATAAGCATTGTAATTCAGTGATCTCATCTAAATCAGATAAAGATTGCAAATATGAACACATAATATCATTCGACACACATTCTTGCAAAAGCATATCATACATGTTTGAAAATTCTGCCTTATCAGATTCAAGTTCATCAATTTCATCTTTAAGAGATTCAACGTACTTTAAATCAGCATGCATTTCTTGCTTAAGTTCATGAACAAATGCGAAACTATCATTCTGAGTCTTAAGGGCAAGGGGCATCAAACATGTCTTAATTAGGATTTCCATATCTTGAACAGTTGGGGAACAAAGATGAAGATGGTCGTTTGAGTGTTTTACCCACGCTTGATCGACAATTGCTTTTAAATTATTAATGTTATTCGTCATGACATTATATGCTTGTCTACTTTTGCTTATTGATTTTGACACTGGTAAGAAATCGATGTTTTTGAAAATATTTGGTTTTGTTTTCACAAACGATTTTCTCTACATTTTCTTTCTTATTTCATTTGCATGTGCGAACTAAATTTCATAATGCTGAGTCAGGGGTTTAAAAATTAGTCATAAGGTTTGACTAAGTCTTTATTCAATTTTGAGCGACTCTCTTTTTCAAGAGTCAAAATATCTTCCCTATCGGGGATGAGTCTGTTTGCAAGATCAGATTGGTCATGTTGGATCTCATACAAACATGGTTTCTCATATTGAGCCTTTTTGAGGTACATTCGATTGGCAAAGGTAGGTCTTCCATTAAATGTAGGGCATTTGAGTGCTAACATATGAATGGTTTGGATTGATTGACTTTTTTTGTAAACAATTTCATTTAAAAACTTTATTTGGTTTTCCATTGAAATCATTTTGTCAATATCTTTTTCTTCTTTAAGTTTCAAATCCGTTATTACCTTTGTTTTCTCCTTGACTAGACCTTCGTAATGTGACTTGGTTAAAAGACTTTGTTTGACTAACTCATCATGTTTCTCTTTATGTTCGCTCTTTGACAACTGAAAATATTCCTCGGCTTTAACTTTTAACCTTCTTTTATGTCATTTCCTTTTGAGACTAATAAGTCTAGAGTTTCATTTATCTTATGTTCCAGTTTTTCTTAGGTCAACAGTACGCCTTATTAAAGGCCATGTACTCCTCAAGTCGTATGTCTGTGTTTTTATTTTGAAGTGCAATAAACGCAATCTATCCAGAATACTATTAGATTCCTCCTAGAGAGTTCTACTAGTTTCTGCAGAAATGATTTACACTCAGTTAATTCTTTGGAGTCAATGTTGCATTTGATTCACTTTAATTGTTTTGAATCTTTTTTTTTCCATCCGTCATCATGTTTTACAATTTGCATTTGAACTTAGCAAGTGCAACACGGCTCTTCACTCAAATTCTACTTGTCATTTGGGTCATCTATGAACATCCATATATACACACATATTCGCGCGTGATGTCAGGATATGACATTAACTGTCAGCCCTTTTCCACTGCACCATGTGTTACTAATGGTGTTAAGATTGCATCAAAAATTGTTGTATGTCATTGGCTCTCAAATATCCACTATTATCGTTCCAGTATCGTGATATGTACCGTGTTTCCTCAATTGGTCAGAGTAAATGCCCTGAGTTAGCTGCATTATGAAACTCTTGGATCTGTTGCCATGTATGTAATGTGTTCAAACCTCTTGTTCATCAATTTCTTCATCTGTGTCTGCTAGCCAGTCAGATTGCTCTACTTGAAGTTGTACACCTTTCTCAGCTTGTTTGCACAGCAACATCTTTTCCTTGTGATACGTTGTGTTCTTTAAACCCGTATTTGTTTTGGCTTTTCTGCATTCCTTAGCAATGGATGACAAATTCCTTGCAGTTAATAACACTGTATACCAGACTGTTGCACTACTTGACACCTACAGTTTCTCTTGCCCACAACATTTCTGCACTCTGATTCCCAGAATATCCAGAAGTGCTGTGTTCTGCTTGTACCTTGGTGTAGTGTCCACATCTTGTTTATGGTGTTTGAGGAAGTTTTGAGGTTTGTTGTTGGTAGGTTTGTAGATTTTCTTAACGTAATGCAATGAGAGCCAAATTTTTTGCATGTTCTTTATCCATTTGAGCTTGTTCAGGATCACTATCTTTCTTCCGAAGAAGACTCAGATGGTGGTCTGTGATTAGTTTGGCTATTCTTTGCTTTGTATCTTGTTGTTGCATAAGATTTGGTTGGAAGTGAGCTTTTGATGTTTGGTCCATTTGATTTGTGAGGTTTTTTGTGTTGGTCAGTAATAAGCGAATTAATCTTGAAATATAAGCACAAGAAATGTTAAGGTGTGACTAGTTAAAGTTAATCGAGAAGGGAAGAATGTTTTTGTGGCTAAGAACACGGAAAACACAAATAACAATTCAAGAATCTTAAAAAAGAAAGACCTGAGCTTAATTTGACCGCGGAAGAAATAAAAAAATAAAGAAGAAAAAAAAAGACAAAAAAAGAACGAAAAGGAAAAAATAAAAATAAGCCACAAAAAGAAAAAAATAAACACGAAGTTTAAGAGCTTCATAAAGCACGATTCAATCCACGAAGGTGTTTAGAACTAAGTGAAGCAAGAAGTGAATGAACAAAACGCATGAGAGACACAATAAGAGCCGCAAAAAAGATTTCGTACGTGTAGCTTTATATTGCAAAACAAGCCACAAAATTTTTGATTTAAAGCTTATTAAACCACGAAACAACCACTATCTACCCGAGGCTCTGATACCAAATGTCGGTAACCCAGGAATCACTTCACTTCATATTATGATGAACAAAAAAAGTAGGAAGAAACTAGGAAGAATGTAGAGAGAAACAAGAGAGAGAATGAGATTGTTTACTTGCAAATGTGTAAGTTACAAATGACCAACCCCACCTCACCTTCCTTGGTGAGGTGTATATGTATCAAAACTAAAAGGCTTTCATGCCTTTAGTAATTCTATGGGCCAGGCTCGGGATTACTTGGGCTTTCGCCCGATACACGTTACCGATTAGCTTACATTTAAGAGCCTGTTTACCCGTCTAGCCTATTACAACGTATATTAATTAATGATCGAGACGTAATATAATTAATGAATGAACTTCCATTGTTCGACTCAATATTTTGAGGCTAACAGTCTTTGTGTATAGATTTTGAGCAAATAATGCACAAAAGGTTCCAGATGAGTTCAATGGGAGAGCTCACTTTCTTCTTGGGTTTACAAGTCAAGCAGAAAGAGGATGGGATCTTCATTAGTCAGGACAAGTATGTTGGTGAAATCTTGATGAAATTTGGTTTTTCTAGTATAAGGATAGCCAGTACTCCTATGGAAACCAACAAGGATTTGACAAAAGATGAAGATGGTAAGGATGTTGATATCCATTTATACATGTCAATGATTGGGTCATTGATGTACCTTACATCCTCTAGACCAGATATTATGTTCTCAGTTTGTGCATGCTCAAGATTTCAAGTTCAACCAAAAGTTTCCCATTTGAATGCAGTAAAAAGGATCTTTAGATACCTAAAAGGTCGTCCCAAATTGGGCCTTTGGTATCCTAAGGACTCTCCTTTTATATTGGAATCTTTTTGAGACAATGATATATGCTGTGCTGTTTTGGACGAGGAAAGTCCACAAACAGAGGAGGTTGTCAATTTCTTGGTTCAAGGTTAATCTCTTGGCAATGTAAAAAGCAAACTGTGGTGGCTAATTCAATTACTAAAGCTGAATATATTGCTGCTTCTTACTGCTGTGGTTAAGTGCTTTAGATCCAAAATCAGATGTTGGATTATGGATACAATTTTATGCAGACAAAGATTCATGTTGACAATGAGAGTGCTATTTGCGTTGTCAAGAATCCTGTCTACCATTCTAAAATAAAGCATAAAAAGATTCGACATCATTTCATTAGAGACTCCTATGAAAAGAGATTGATAGAGATGGTCAAGATACATACTGATAATAATGTAGCTGATTTGCTCACTAAAGCTTTTGATGTGAGTAGATTTAATTTTCTAGTGGCAAGCATTTGTATGCTTAATCTATAGCTGCATGATCTCAGGGGAGGTTAATGGTGTATAAGTGTAGCGAATTATACACAAGTGCTATTTGGATTAAAGTTGGAAGGTAAACATGATGATCAACTACTTAATACTGTTGGGCTCAGCTTTCTCTATTTGAAGAAACATTGTACTGCTGGTACAAAAAGTTTATACTGCTAGGCTTGGTTAGTACTGCTTAGTGTCGTGGGTGGATTGATGCTTAACATGGTTTGAAGATGCTTTTTAGATGAATTTGAAGCTTAATTTGATATCTCAAGGATTAGTACTGCTAGGTTAAGCAAAGCAGTATAGTTGGATTTGGAGTGATCATAAACAACTGGAAGTTTTGAGTGGAATGGGTTACGACTGGTATGTTGTTTTGATTAACAGTTCTTAACTTTTATTCATGGGCTATGAATAGATATGGATCCTCATGAATTCTTACATGTCTATCTAGTTATTTCTAGTGTGCTTGTGATGAATAGAGGCATGTTATTGCATAGTTATTGGAGAACAAGTTAATACTGTCATGCTAATATTAGTACCGCTTGTTACCGTTAATACTGTTGGTGCATAACCAAGCACCTGAGGGTGAAGGTTTAGCAACACCCCCTAAACCCCAACCCACACCCTCTACTTCACAACCAAAATTTTCATGAACCTCAAACTGAAGCTCACTTTGAGCAACTACTCCCATCGCCAACTACATATCAAAGAAAGACTAAAAAACATAGGAGAACCAAAAAGGACACTAAGTTACCTCAGACTAGTGTACCTTAAGACCTTAGAGTAGATGAGGTTGTCCATAAGGAGGGGGGTGATAGTGTAGAAAGGGCTATCACTACTGCTGCTAGCTTAGATGCGGCACAGGACAGTGATAACATAATTAGGACCCAGACCACGGCAATGCCTAATGTTGACATTCCTCAAGGAATGGATACAGGTGGCAGTCCCAGGCGCCAAGACACCATGGGGGGTGCTCTTGCTCAGACTAGGTTTGAGAGAGTGCTTGAACAACCCAATGAACCACCTCTCTCAGAAGGTCACACATCTAGAAGTGGGGAGGGCAGGATGTAACATCAATTTGAATTGACGACTAATGTACTAATCACACCTCATGATTCACCTTTCCTAGGAGGTCACACACCTAGAAGTGATGAGGGTAGACTGAAACTATAGGAATTGATGACTATGTGTACAAAATTATCAAAACAGGTGCTTGACTTGGAGAAAGAGAAGGATGCTCAAGCTGTAGAGATCCTCAGACTAAAGAAATGAGTCAAGAGATTAGAAAGACAAAGGAAGTCAAGCACCTCACAACCAAGAGCAAGGAAATACAGATAGTTTGAGTCTTTAGATGATGATTTGAATGAAGAGGATGCATCCAAACAGGGGAGGAGCTGTGACAAGACAAAGCCAATGTTATGCAATTGCTGAAATGGAAATTGCATGAGAATTGTGGAGTTCACACTCTGTTTATGGATGGTACACCTATGGCGATTAATATGCTAGTAGAGAAAAAGTACCCACTGACCAAGGAATTATTGGAGAAGATGCTGACCTTGCAGTTAGAAGCTAAAGAAGTAAGTACTATGGCGTTTGAGCTTATCAAGTTCATCAAATCAATGCTTGAAGAGTAGTAAAATGTTTGGATACATCCTGCTAATGACCAAGATGCTTACACTAAAGAAACTTGATGATTGACAAGTAAATATCAAGTTTAGGGGAGGATTGTTGGGAATTTTGAGTTACTACTACCAGTTCTACTTTACTACTGCTGGTTCAAGATTGATACTGCTGCTAAAGACTGAAGAAATAGACTAAGTAGTTAGTACTGCTAGTTATATTAGTTAGTACTACCAGTACAAATGTTAGTACTGTCAGTATAGTTAGTACTGTTAGTTAATAGTTAGTGCTGTTAGTATTATATAGTTAGTGCTGCTAAAGTGATATGCATGAGATATATTAGGAATAGATATGCATTATCATTATACGCATTTTGTAAGCCCATTAGGGTTTCCTTAGTGTATAAAAGGAACCCTACGGCATATTTAGAGATATATAAATTTTTATAGAAAGAACCTCCATTACAAAT